>JAEUBA010000051.1:0-237361 GCA_018257865.1 Stereocaulon alpinum | reverse complement strand
GGGGGGGGGCAACGAGGATTGGACACTATGTATACCTACTTGACGTCAGGGATGTCATGATATTGAGATGAGAGGTTAGTTTAGAGTGGTGACTTTTACACGTCCACACTCAAGATTGTTCGACGTTTCCTTCAATGCTTCTTCAGACTGCGGAAGAAGAAGGTTTTGTCTGGTGCTGGATGATATATGTGACATTTTATATCGAGTCCCAATATTCCGGTACGAAAGGCAAGTCTTACTTAGGCCCCGATTCATCGACAGATCCGCATCACAGCGATGTGCAGATCGGAAGAGCAGAAGAGAAAGTGAGGCAAAGTAGTCTCAAGTAGCAAAGAAGTTGCGAGGATCAAACGGGATAATTAGGCTTCGGATGGAGCATCAATATTAATGTAGTCATAGTGACGAGTTGTGCGAATTCCACTACGCAGAGGTAGTAGCATACGTTCATCGTCGTACATGGTGTGAACTCGTCTTTATCCTCCAAATAACATACGTCAAGCGTCCAGAAAGTACGGAAGACAAGGGGTATCGGAGGACATATCACAGCGCTATAAGAAATGACAGAGATCAAATGGAATCGCCTGGAGTATCACGTCGTCCTCACTAGTCGTAATTGCCGCAACGTTTATAGAGGTTCAGCGATATCGCACTTGTGTCATTAAAACAGTCAACTCAGTGTTCTTCTGCTCACAAGGTCATTCGACATACCTAAAGACTTCTTTTCCTCCCCATCAATCAATTCTGAAACGCCATTTTCCTCTCATCGCGCACACGTGCAGAACTTCCCGTCCTGCTATTGATAACCATAGCTTCGATACTGTTCGACGGTACCCTAGGTCCGAACACTTCTTCATAGGTCAAGGTTGGCTGCGCCAGAGTCGCCGATTGGCAACGAGGAGGCTCGTCGCGAAGAGCGGGTATTATTGGAGGATTACTCCGTGGCGGATTCTGATCAGTTGGTATCGTGTGCTGAATGTCATAGCAGTCGTTCATAGTACTGCTATTATGACGCGAACGATTTGTACTCAATGAAGGAACAGACCGAGTGTGCAAAGAGCTAGGATGCCGTCTTTTGTCATTGTGGAATGCGCGGTTATCCTCCCGATAGCTCTTGCTCCAGCTCGATGTCCTACCTTCACTTGACATGGTGGGTCCGGTAATGTTAGTGGTCTCAGATAGATTGTCACTGTCCGAGTCGGAGGAGGAAGAGATGGTGGAGGGAGAGGAGGAGGCTGACGAGATGTAGCTTTTGTTCCCTCTGATGAGGTTCGAATTGGTCACTCTAGGCGCCCCATGCTTCTTCTCTATGGGTTTTTTGATCCTGGTTCCGTGGCCAGTATAGAGAGCTTCTTGAAAATGGCCATAAGGGCCACGGTGGATGCCAGAGTCAGGAGCTCGAGAGGCGTTGCCCGTAGCATGGGGTCCATGATAGCCACTGTAGCTTCGAACTGTGCCACTCTGATAAGAAGCTGGAATCGAGCTCCTTGGTGCATAGTCCAGATTCTTACTGGCTGAAGGAGTCTGAGTTCTCCAGGATTCATCCTGATCTGTAAGATCAACAATTTCATTGGACAACACAGGAGGGGCGCCAATCGGCCACATTGGATTCAAGGTAACACCTTGGCGAGGCCGCCGTTGTACAATGACATGCATGCTGCTTGTCTCAACGTTGCCGCTTGGTACGCGGCGCTGGTCAAGCTTGACCGATGCTAGCTGGTATTGAAACCTTGGGTCGTCCCTAGCATGACGTCTCTCGATGAGTCGGTCGATTTGGCGCTGTTTGAACCCCTTCATCTCAGGAGCAAGATACTGGTTAGGAGCTAGTTCTCCCCTTTGATGCTGCTTGTTAAGTTGTTTCGCAATACCTTCTTGGCTAATCGGCATTGCAGTCCTCCTACAATAGCCCCAGGTTTCCTTCTTGCCGAGGTGCTCAGCTGGCTCTTTTGTGAACGTATAGGCTTCATAGCTGATCCACCACTTGATGCTATCCTCAAAATCATCATGGGCTCCGCGACTAGGACGACGCTGGCCGAAGATATTGACTCTCTTGTCATCTTGCGGCCCCATGAGTGGTGAGCGTGGTCTGTGGCTCAACACTGGTGGCGCTGCTAGGAAAGGAGGGCGTTGGTGGCCATTCCTTCTAGTGTTAGCTGGAGGTATTGATACGATGGGTTGGGATCGATGGTTGCTTGTTGTGGTGTTGTCTTGATGCTTTTCCACTTGTCGATTTTCCTTGAACGGAGGACATTGGGGTGACGAAACAGGCGCAAGACACAACCGATCAACCTCCTTCTTCAGTCGCCCCAGACCTTGCGACGTCGTGAATGGATTTGGTGGGGGTGGCTGTGGGGTAAGGGCGCAGGGCTTGAAGCCGGGATAGGAGGAGTCACGGTTGAAGGTGACCACTTCAGCTTGCTGCTCGAGCGATTGGTATATGTCAAGTTCTGTAGGAAGGGAAGCAGATCTCGCAGCGAGCCTTGTAGTGATATCTCGAAGTGTAGCATGAAGAGGAACGACGTAAACCTCCCCTAAGGCATCTGAAGCTACAACGTGGCCGTAGACTTCATAAGTCTGATCATCAACTACCCAAGAGCCGCAGTCACCTGGGTCCAGCACTAAATATCGATTAGATTGGCAGAGAGTGAGGGAAGATCTAGGCATGTCTCACCTGAATTGGGACATAGGGTCAGAGTGTATGTTTCAGTGAAGGTTTTAGTAAGACCCATATTGAGAAAAGAGGAAGCAGTCGATAGGTATCCATTCTTAGGACCTCCAATACCACTCAATAGGACGACAGATCGGTCAGGATCAGTTGTCATAGGCTCGCAAGCTAGTTGTCTCAGCCATCCGCCGACTTTGTGGTCAAACCCAGGGAAGATATTCGGCCAATGCTTTGCTGCGTCGCCGTCCAATTCGATCAATGCCCAGTCTAGATCAGGCTCATAGCTTGGGTCCGAAGCCACAGCAATATGGCCTTTCAAGGGCCATCGTTCCTCATGCTTTTTCCATTGCGCTGTGGCTCGTGATGGGTATCCCGCATTGTCCAGCTCTTGTATGCCAGGGTGTCCGTCAAGCTCGAACTCGACTTCCAATCCATCCTCACTTCCAAGGGATTCGCTATATTCACTATAATCATCCTCAATGAGTTCGTCCTTGATTTGTACGCTTATATGACCAGCAGTCATCCCATAATATTTGGGGCTGTCGTCAAATGAGAGAATCTTGATGACGCCACCCAAGGTGGCAGTACGAGTCTGGTCTGGCTCACCAATTTCGATGACTTGTCCACACATGGTCGCAGTCTCGTTCCAATCGCCATATACGTCAATTCTGTTTGTGGTTGCCATCGGTATCGGCGGCCGACTCCAGACGTGGACTTCGAAAGATGGTCGGTCTGGCTCGGTACTGCAGGGCTTGTATTCGGCTTTAATCTGCGATTGATTGAAAAACTTCTTGACTCGTTTGAATGCTGCGTAGCTACAGAAGACCAGTATCGAGGGTTCTGCAAAGCACTCCTTTTCACCTATGACCTTAAGTTTCATTGAGGTACCGCCAGAATGGACCTTCGCCTTTGTAAGGTAATCGTGGAGCGGCCTTTCCAACAGCTCCTGTAAATCAGTAAAGCGGTGGCGTGTCGATCGAGGAATTTCCTTGTTGAAAATCTTGAGCTTGACCTTACGACTGAAGATGTTACTCTGAAGGGCGGATCCCGCTGGGATGGTATGGCAGCCTTGGTGTGCTCCCCCTTCTGGACCGCCTCCTATAGAGCCGTACCCCGAATCAGAGCTCTCAGACGGTGTATGTTTTCGAGGCGGCAAGTCTCCTGCAGTTATCGGGCTCACGGGCGCTAAACTCTGTCGTGGACTCATTGCTGCAATTGTTGATCATGGGGTGGTTAAGGCTGCGTCAAGCGCGGAGACAGGGTGGTCATATGCTAATTCTTACAGTAGCTGAAATTGTAAGTCACTATGGAGCACAGCGTGGCTGGTGCATCGTCAAAAATAGTCGTTTGCATTCGAGGTTTGTTGGTCGCAGAGAATTGTGTTCCCTGTGCGGGCTTTGCTCAAGTGTTCGGGGCGTAGTCTCGAGCCCGCCGCAAAAGTGCAGGGGTGGTGCCCCTCTTTGCCTTATTTAATGTGGCTTACACAGCCTCCACTGGTTTATGGAACAGAGGAGGAAGGAAACGTCACCGGAAACATACATATTAGCATCGCCGCAAGCACATTTGTTGATCCCAGACATTACTAGGGCCGACCAGCGCCAAGCTTCTTCACGTATGTCAAATTCCATCCGCTTAGGTGACTTGGGCCCAAGTGTCGCCCCCGGCGAGGTTTCGGTCTCTTTATCACCCCTTGCGAAAGTTACGGATGATCATCTCTATAGTCTTGGTCGAACACTTTGGTCGTGGTCGCCATGCGGAGATTGCGATCCAGGGCCATGCCATGAGACAAACACATGCCCTGTACACCGGTCAAAACGCTTGGCACAATTCTTCAAGTACTATAAACACTTGACCCGCTCCTATGAGGCCGAGATTGGACCTGGTGAAGAGCCTGCGTTAACTTCACACGAAGAGCTCTTTGATATAATCCAGCAGTTGAAGTCAGAGCCAGATGTTACTCGGGAGCAGTTTGCGATAAGGGCCTTAGATAACCGTCCCGGTCGGAGGCGTCCACCAGTTGCGGATAGAGAACGTGCAATAAACCTAGCCGTGAAGATCATGACAACAGTCAACTGTTCTGCGCAACGCCAGTCTTCTGGTCTTCTGGAGCATAGCACCTCACCGATCACCTGGCGCGATGACGTTACATTTAGCGATTTCATATTTAGCATATTCCCAACGACCGATCACCCTAGCTTTAACGATGAAGACATGAAATTTCAAGAGGGAATAAAGACAGCGCTTGTGGCGAAAAGACTCAAAAAGCGTCTTGGTCTTAGGTTTCAGCCGACAGATGACTTGAGAAGACACTTACAGCTCGACCGAAAAAACAACGTAATAGATATATATCACAATACTGCTTTTCTAAAGGAGCATCTGAGACTCACAAAGGACAAACCGCCCAACATGTCGATGAGTGAGACGCTCAAACTGTGAGTACAGCCTTTTCATCGGACCGCAACAGAATCAGCCGGACAAACCTTCGAAGAACACTCAGTGGCTTCCATGATCTCAGTAACTCGCTCAGTTCCGCTGTCTGGTCTGTATAGGCGAGTGCTTGATGACTGGGTTATTGGGGTCAAATCTTTAGCTCGTGTGGATTGGTGTCATTAAACATAGTACTGACAGAGGCTGGTCGCCAGTGGTGCGCTTCCCCGCCAGCTTGTGCTCGAAAGCCTTGACTCTATCCAGAAGATACTTTTCCCCCTGACCGACCAGAAATCCAAGGCACTTCTGCTGTCACTCACCTTTCGTTCCTCTTTCGATCCTGACTGCCTCCGCTTCGAGTCAACCACAATCCGCAATAGCGAGGAGAAAGACATCACCTACCGTTACTTCGGCGGACATCTCGCCGATATTTATGCGGAACTGGAGAACCCAACGCCGCGGGGATGGTTGTATGAGTGGCTAGAGCGCAAAAGTGGAGCTAGATATGTCATGCTGGCCACCCTGATTGGTGTAATGATTGCGGTGGTCTTAGGGATGGCTGGACTCGCAGTAGGGGGTTATCAGGCCTGGGTCTCGTATCAACAATGGCAACACCCTGTGAGACGGTGATCAATGCTTTCTGAATCAGGGTCACGACTGTATATAACCCTTTCTCAACTCTCTATGACTCTGGACATCAAGGTGCTTTCAATTATGTGCACGGGGCGCTGACGTGCTGCTGCACAGTGACGAAGCTTTCAAGGAACGCACGCCGTTATTATTCTAGACCCGAGGAAGGCATGAAACCAATGGAAGTATGCATGAAGTACTTGCTACGTGCGGCCATACGGAGTACTAATGTGTTGGTAGCAATAAGATGACATGGGAGTCGACATATCAATATCGCAGACCTTCCACTCTCGCAGTGACAGACACGGAGTACAGTCATGTTCGCTAGCTTGACGACAACGTCGCACTTACGTACTCCGTCAAATAGCTGCCTAATGTGAGGGCTGTTTGAGCTCAAAGGCAAGCTCTTGACACTGTAAGCGACCATCTCGACTGTAAAAAAATGTCCAGCAAAAGCGGACTACTGGGATTATTGCGCGCAAAATGGAACCCACCAGCCCCTCCCACCACCTCCTTCGAACGAAAGACAGTCCTTATAACCGGCTCGAACACTGGCATAGGCTTTTATGCGGCCCAGCACTTCGCCCGACTCGGCGCAGAACACCTCATCCTCGGTGTCCGCAACATCTCGAAAGGCGAAGCAGCTCGCAAGAAGCTCTTGAAGAGCGCCAATGGAACCCGTATCAGTGTTCTACCACTAGACATGAACAACTACACTAGCATCACACGTTTTGTAGGCCGTGTGGAAACAGAATACCCACGAATTGATATCGCGGTCTTGAACGCCGGTATATACAACATGCACTACAAAACCAGTCCCGAAGGATGGGAAGAGACACTACAAGTAAACACGCTCTCTACAACCCTCCTCGCCATACTCCTCCTACCAATACTGCAACACACGAGGCAATCAGACCCCTCATCCACCCTCCACCTCGTCCTTGTCTCCTCAGGCCGCCACGCCGCCATCTCCCCATCCTACATCCCCACCCCACCAGCACCCATCCTCTCCTCCTTCAATACCCCACCAACACCCACCACACCCTACAACGCCTCCCAACGATACCAAACCTCCAAGCTCCTCCTAATGTACACCCTCAAACCCCTCGCTTCCCTCGCCACCACATCCGGCGGCGAAGCCAAAGTCCTAGTAACATCCTGCTGTCCCGGTCTCTGCGCCTCCGATCTAAGCAGAAGGGTCCCATGGTACCTAATCTGGGCTGCATGGCTCTTCTTCAAGATTTTCGGCCGCACGACAGAGGAGGGGAGTCGGACGCTCGTTAGTGCGAGTAGCCTTGGGGAGGAAGCGCAAGGCGGGTATTGGAAGGATGATGAGCTGAGGAAGCCAGGGGAAATGGTTACGAGTAAGGAGGGGAAGAGGGCAGGAGAGCAGGTGTGGAGGGAGGTTGTGGGCGTGCTTAGAAAGGAGGTGCCGGGGCCTGTGCCTGAGCTTGAGGGGCTAGTAGAAGGACAGGGATAGGCGTAGAACTCAGGCCAGAGGAGATCGGACTTGAGCGATGAGTACTTGGCGTGACGCCACTCATAGCAGAAGGTGATTAACGTCTTTGCTTGCTTTCAAGAGGAGAGCAGCATCTCGCGGATCAACACGCTTGAAACTTTGAAGAATTACTGCTTAAGGTAGGCGGTGAGCTTCACAATCCTTCCATTCGAACAGGGTGTGGATTCGGGGTGTCATGCTTACAGTGAGCAGGAAGTGGAGAGCTTATTGCCCTTAAGCGGTGAGAATGCGACGATTTAACGCTCAGATTAGGGGTGATTCTAGCGTTCTTCATCCAAGAAGGGCAGGAACTCCACCGTTTGGAACTCAAGGGCTGGTAGTATGTAGTTACAGCATGTCTTGTAAGTGACGTAAAAGATCATGGAAGGAACGGGATGGTATTGATATGTAGAGACCCACTGCATGCTATCCAAAGCCCATTTAATGCCTCAACAATAGAGAAACGCTATGATGAGAAAATCAATTTTGAGACATCGAATAATTCCCGCTACAGCGACTCCGCTTGTGCCGTAGGCAATATCCAACGCCCTGAATGACACAATGCACCCCTATGCTCTCAATTCCCTTCACACATCATCTCGTCGTCTCAGACATCACACATCCCACATCCCACGTTCCCCTCAAGAATCAATCCCCACAGCCTCCTGCTTACTCAAAACACTTCTCCTCCCCCCAGCACCATAAAGCGCCTCCAGCATCCTCCCCTTCTGATTCTCCCTCACCCGTCTTAAATGATCATACGTCCCCTCAATACCACGAACTTGCTCACTCACACTAATAGTAGTGCTATCTTGTCTCCTGACTAAGGGGCTAATGAGCTTGCGTCTAAGTGTTTCTAGGTTGCCTTTCAAGGCCATTAATTTTCCGTTGTGTTCGACTAGGAGGGATTTATTTTGGGTGGTCTTCAGTCGTACGGAGGCGAGGAGTTGTTTGTTCTTTTCGTATTTGCGGAGGAGTTGGTGGTTGGGTCCGACTAATCTTGTCCAGAGGGAAGAGAGGAATTCAGATTCTAGGCGCTCTTGAGTGTCTGACTCGCGGATCACGGTGCGCTGGAGATTTAAGAATTGGCGGTCTATGTTTTCGAATAGCGCGAAGAGGGCAGTGGAGTAGGTTAATTCGGCGTTGATGCTTTCTTCCAGGACTCCTAAGAATTCATTGAAAGTGCGATGCAGTGTTTGAGAAGTTCGCTGGGCGTGAGTAGTGCCAAACAGTGCTGTGAAAACCTTTCCGAAATGCGTAGGCAGGCCGGTGGACGAATGCTGGAGGAGCCCAATATGCGAAAGCATGGTATGAATGTTCGTGAATGCTGAGCTAAAAGACCCTGAGGGTAAGGTAGAGAGAGCGGAGAGTTCGCGCTTTGCCCAGTCCATAACGATGAGTATGCCATCGATGTCGCCGTCCACGTTTGCGAAGAATTTGTGTAGTTCGATGGCAAGGATCTTAAGCGACTCACTCAGTCCGTCGAGCTCGTTCACAATGAGGGGTGCGGACGTCATATTTGCGTAGCGCACGCTTTCGCCAAGGTCCCATACTGCAACGCCGGTTTCTTGTAGGTCACCGATTTGGCGCACGCCGTTCTCGGAGTAGAAAATCAAGGGTTCGAAGGAGCGGGCGAGGCCGGCTACTTTGACGAGGTCCGGCACTGGTGGTTGGCTTGGGGTGTGTGTGATGAGGCGGATGGTAGTGTACGTGAGAGCGATCACCATGATAGTGGATGAAAGTGAGCTCCACGATTTAGAGACGTGAGCGAAGTATGTTCGTAACCAGGATAGCGCGGCCTCGATTGGCTCGGTCCGTTGCTGGACTTCTGCTCGTAAAGCAAACCGGAAATCTTCAAGCCAGTCAGTAAACATTCCTGATCTCAGTTTCGAGTTGCACACAGTTATTCGTATTCTCAGGCACAGCTACAACTTCTTCAGCCTCTCCAAACTTCTGTGCGAAGTCTTTTCCTCCTTCTGGGAATGGTGATGGACTCGGGGAAGCTTCCTTGACAGGGGACATCGAGCCTCTGGGCAGTGGTATGTTGGCCGGTACTGTCAAGTCTTCGTCCTCTTGCGCACTCTCATATTGTGGGCTTGTGCCCCTCGACCGAGAGGCACTCGTAGAAGGTTTGAGAAGTGTGTTGTCTTTGGGATCAGGGAAAGGCTTCTGTCGAAACCAGTCTCCAGCAGCTGTTTGCTGTCTCCAAGCAGGCGGCGACCATGGCTCTTCGGACACAGGTTCATCTTCTGAATCCGACTCTTCCGATGATTTGAAACCTGAGTGTTGTGAAGGTAGACCAAAGACAGGGGACCTTTCGTTGTGTTCGAAGTCGGTTAGAGATGCGTCTAAGGATGGATGATCATCGTATAGTGGGGGACTCCCCTCTCGATTCGCCGTCATTATGGCTCGTTGTGTCTGTTGGGGACAGATTTTGAATGAACATGAATCGTTTTGGGTCTTTCTTAAGAAGATTGGTAGGTCGTTGTCCTACTAGCCTATTAGCAGCTGCCTGGGACGTGCTTCTTAACACTGTCGTACGCCCTGAACACAACACGCTTCCGCTTTTGCGCCTTCTTCCCCGGTATGACTCAAGCTTCACGATATGAGGCAAAGGTCGTTGTAGTAAGGTCAATGTCTGCTGGAGGAGGGGCATTGTGAGGTGGGCGGTCTCCAATGCGGTCTTCGAAATCGAGTGGCTGGTGCAGCCTGAGCCAGTCGATCCAAGCACGCTAAAGGCTCCTAACGCAAGGGCAGGGGCTAGTACGGCCAAAGGTACCCGACGTTGTCCTACACATATAATTGATTTGGCCGCGATGGACTTTACAAGTTGCATCATGGCAGCGGCGGACAAGTGGAATCGGTGAAGGGTGAATGGTGAATGATTATAGACCCCTCAAAACCGCAAATGGTTCCTGTGCCTGCCTTAGTTTCAGCAGTGGCGAAGAGCTCTTGCAGTTATAAGTTCTACCGCTTCACGTCCGTACTGCATGATTGCTGCAAGCGGTTCAGTAGACAAGGAAAAGGACCCAATTATTGTATTTACAGTAGCCCTCATCCTCTCGGAAGTCTGAGTGTAGCGCACAAGGCAGCGACCACGTGTGCATCAATATTTTCCTAGTGTCCATATTTTAGGCTCTTTGACCATACAAAACCTCTCTGTCTAGTCGAATCTAATCCATATAATACACCGTATGCAACACCATGCATCGATAAGAAGATCGCAATGTTGGAGTGGAGTAGGATTGGAGGGTGGAGAAGGTCGTCTACTGGGTTGCGTTGCGTAGATGGCTGTGGGCACATTAGCAAACATCGTCCGATCAAGTGGCGTAGTAAACGTACGTGATCAGGTCAT
The DNA here is from genome assembly GCA_018257865.1 of Stereocaulon alpinum. Taxonomy (NCBI): domain Eukaryota; kingdom Fungi; phylum Ascomycota; class Lecanoromycetes; order Lecanorales; family Stereocaulaceae; genus Stereocaulon; species Stereocaulon alpinum. The sequence goes on along the minus strand of JAEUBA010000051.1, from coordinate 226,789 downwards.
TCCTATCCTTGGCCTTCTTCAGACCACCGAAAGCCATCTTGGTACCTGGGATGTACTTCTTCGGGTTTTCTAGGTATTCGAACTACAACACGGATTAGTAGCCACCTCTTGCCGCCTGTGCAAACATAGAATCGTACCAGGGTGTCCTCTTTCCATGTAATTCCCTTTTGCTTGTTTGCGTCCGTGTATGAAAAGCCCTCGACCTGGCCGGTCTTTCGCCCGAACAAGCCGTGAAGATTTGGTCCAATTTTGTTGCCCTCGCCAGCGTTTAGGTTGTGGCATTGCGCACATCGTGTCTGAGTAATGTCAGCTTCCGGAAATTCCAGGAGAGTGGCGACGTCATCGTAGTACCTTAAACAGATTGGCACCTTTCTTGTCGTCGCCTGTTGTGGGAGCACATTAGCATAAATTTCGGCTTTGTCCTTGTATCGCAGCGAAATACAATGTGACAGCGGTCGCCGAGGGATGCGCCGCCTCCAATTTCAGTCCCACTGATGTTCGACTGCGAATTTCTGAGCTTCTTAAGCTTCGAGAAAGCCAAGCGATTCTCGGTTTTCATTTCGACCGGAGAAGTCACCCTCAATCTTGATGAATGCAGTCAAGGACGAAGGGGCGTTCTGAGCGTCAAGATATGTCGGATCAAGTACAGAGTACAAAGGAAAGCTACGTACCGTCCGAAAATCCTGAATCCTTCTTGGGAGGCATGATGTTTATATGTGTGTTGTCCTTGTAGGGGTATTTATAAAGTGTGGTGGTTGTTCCTGCAGTGTATTGGGAAAGTTGAAATCGACAGGGTACAAAAAGTTTTTAAATGACGATGGCAAACTGTATGCGCAAGATTTCCGTCCAATGAGAAGCTAGCAGAGTAATCCGGAAAGTCCCGAACATATTCCATTCCAGCACGCCGAGCCCTCATCGTCATCACGGGCATGCGAGGCTGGGCTTGTACCCTGTGTTTTTGGAAGCATAGTCTGTTTCTGTTTGATTGAAATTCTTGCAAAGACATAGCATTTGCGGGTTCTGTCTCAGTTCGTCTTTCTGGCTTATTCCTATGATCTGATTGCATTCGAAGCATACCTGGATTTCTCTTTTGGAACATTGACGGCTTTAAATTACTTCAAATGGCTATTTGGATAGTGATTGGTGCGAGCAGAGGCATTGGCCTAGAGTGGGTCAAACAGATTCTGGCTCGAGGCGATACCGTCTTCGCCACAGTTCGAGACCATACAAAAGCTTCCCAACTTTGGACGCTCTCCGGCTCAGCTCCAAGAATGAGCTGCCAACTTCTAGAGTGCGATGTCTCATCAGAAGATAGCATAACCGTACGTTCACCTTCGAGCAACAATCTTCGACCGTTTCTGATTGCAGCCAGAGGTTCGCCAATGACATCGCTGCAATGAGGAATCTTGACAGAATTGATTATGTAATCGTCAACGCTGGAATTCTTAATTATCCTAACGTAGGTTATCCTCGTTATCGGGCTACATAGCTTTCGTTGACCATATCAGCGAGCGACTGAGCTGTGTGCATCTCGATGCTGATCGCTGGAGCTATTTACTGAACCATATCAGATCTTTTGAGAATTTCTCCAACCATCTAAGGACCAATGCCGTCGGCCCCATCATTACTGCACAGAAGCTGCTACAAACCCGCATCCCCATTGGCACCATCACTTTCATGTCTAGTGACTCGGGCTGTGCTACTGATTTTCGAGCCTTTGAGGATGGGTATGATCTCTAACTACTTTCATCCAGACAATGATTCTTATTATTCATAACAGATTTGCCGCCTATGCGGCATCTAAAGCAGCGCTGAATCAGATGTTGCGGGTATGATCCTCATCACGTTGCGAGTGCTAATGCAGTCACTGAGCTTTCCCAGCACATGGCAGCCGAGCTTCAACGGACCAAGGTCTACACTACCATCCTAGCCATGCATCCGGGAGAGGTGGCTACGTGAGTAGTCTGTAACCCTTCTACGTAACGAAAGTTGACTGACTTAAACAGCGAAATGCTGAACATTTCTGTCGGCTGGGAAGTTGACGGAATCATTAGCGCTGAGCAGTCAGTAGCAGCCATGCTGCCAGTGGTCGAGAGCAAGACGATTAACGACTCTGGAACGTTTTGGACTTGGGAGGGTCTGGTGAGTCACAAGAGTTCCATATGTGTGGGCAGGGCTGATGAATCATAGCAACATCCATGGTAATGAACCTACCAAAGGATGGTGAAACGCTATGGTTGTCAAATTGATGAAAGTCTATTCCGGATGTAAGCCAAGTCCTCGGTCTATTCTGACCATGGATACAGCTGTCGATAAACATTGAGTTATGGAGCAACGAATCTCCTAGGGTGTATATATTGAGTATGTCGAGCTACAAGCCCACAAACAATGAAACAATGCATGAGATGATGCTTGAAACGCTACTTGTGATTCATAGACCGTATACCATAAACAAATTATCTCATTGAAACCGTGTGGTCACTGGTCTCGAAGTAGAGCTTGCCAAGAACTCCCTCTTAGGGCTTCCCAATGAAGCCCCGGGGGCTAGCGTCAATTCTCCAGTCACGTTGAAGACCAATTAACATCTTTGCCATCACTCAGACAGAAGCGTCTTTGCGTTACCAGGATGAGTGGCTCCATCCCAAGATTCCTCTTACCGAGAGGGTACATATTGCCACTTCAACTCAGCACCAGTACCCTCAGACCCTCAAGAGCTATCCGCCAGAAATTACCTACCTGTAAACATGCGTCAACTACTACACCCATCCCAAAAGTTTTTCGCCTGGAGAAGCCTGCCAAGTTCAATCCTCCGTCTCATGGCAAACGGCTCAAGCAGCAGATCCCACGCCAATACGGCCCGCAACTCACCCAGGAACAGAAGGTCGAACAGAACACCAAGCAATATCCTAAAATGATGCCTCCACCAGGCAGTTTCATGTTCTGGTTCCTCACGAGCCGCGGCATACATGTGTTCATCAGCTTGGTGAGATTCAGTTGCGCTCCTGCAAACTTCCTCTATTTCTTTCCTCTACGACCCACCAAAGGCTCTGTTCTGTGCATTTCCAGTGTCTGTACGCTAACTCAGACTCTATCAGGGCACCCTTGTCCTCCTCGCCTCATTCACCGCCTATGAAAATTGGAAACGAGCTACAGCCTTCCGAGAACAATTGCCGGAAGCTAACGCGTTTCTTTGGCATCCTATACGGTCGGTATTCAAAGTGCTCGATATCTGGACACTGCATGTTAATCGTACGACCAACGAAACGCAGGAAAGAAGAATGCGCGACATTTCGGATGTTCAGAAGAGGAGTACTTATCGAAGGGCGTATGGCTTGGAAGATGAGGGATCCCAAGGACTGGGTGGCTGGACTGCAAAGAGTGATGAGGAACGTCTGGGGGCTTCGCCAAGGGTTGACGGCGCTGTTGGACGACCTATGTTTAGGACAGCCAGTGTTCCAGTAGGCGAAGACGGCATGCCATCGGATGGTGGGAGTAAAGAGGCGGTCTACGTGGACTGGGAAGGTAGGAAAAAGCCTGTGAAGAAATGGCTTGGCATTTGGTAGGACTAGCACAGATTATGGACTTGATCATACAAATCACAAGGGACTCCATGCCTCCATAATCCCAGCGGGAGACCCTGGTCAGGAGACAGGCAGCGGTGGAAGCCTCAGCTTCGTCCCAGGCTAATGAGTGAAGAGAGCGCTACAATGGACCCACTTATCTCATTCGAGCATGTCTTACGTCACATCCCACAACGACCTTGTACAGGCAGGTGACTCACGAAATGCTATCACAAGCAGGATGTGATGAGGGGTCTTCGAGTTGGGGCTTAACGGTCAAAATAGATTCGAGTCTTTGACCGGTCTTTGTACGCTTGTCAGTGACAACCTGCTCAATATTGGACCGCCTTGAATAAATTCCGGAACACTGTGGCTACAGTACCCTTGAGTAAGATGCGTCACACAACTCTTGGCTGGAAAAGGAAAGAGGACCCTCACAGCTTAGTCTTTGGTAGCTCAAGAAGCCAGCCTTGTACGAAGCAAATCCACATCATGCTCTAATTATTAAGGTAGATGTATCATTAGGGCCCTATCATCTAAAGGCCAAGCGATGAGTTACGTTGGGCAGTCCCTTTGGCAGTCCCCCTTGTTCAGGCTCAACGCACGCCAAGCGAGGGGACCGCCCAGTTCAGACCTAAATCTCAATCTCAAAGGAACCCCCGCCTACCTCAGCCTTACCTCAGGCCCTCCCCCTCGATTACTTTGACCATTAAGACAATTACTTGCCAGCTCCGTCTCTACTCATAAAATGCCTAAAAGAGATGTGTCTTCGAATGATGACGACACTAGCCCCGCTGCGAAGGATGCGCACTTGTACTTGGACCTACCTCTCTCGCGATCCCCTCTACTGGACCCATGCGGCAGTACACGAGCCACCAACGGACTATTCAGTGTCTTTGCGCCAGAGTTGGTTCATTGCGTCCTTCTGAATCTCGAGCGTCACGACGTATCACACTTTCGCCTCACCTGCCGCCTCCATGCCAACATATTCTTTGAGCACTTCACTCGAGGGGGAAAAGCTCGATTGTGCCTGTCCAACGCATTCGAAGATTGGCTTCAAACTGTTTCGCACAATTTTGAGTATCGCTAAAAACATCAAGGTCTTACAGCTAGTCTGCAGTGAAAAGGGCTTTGGTGACTTGTATCAGTCCGAGCAATTAGGCGGGCAAGTGCATACCTTCAGAACCATGCTTGAGGGTTGCCTACACTTGATGCAGAACGTGCAAAGTATCGAACTAAGTATAACACCTGGACCAGACCCGATTCGAGTGTTGAGGAAGCTCACCGTCAGATCATGTCTGAACAAATATTCTACCTGCTGTTCGACATTAGCAACGTACCAGGACTATCAATCGTCAGGCAAAAGCTGACAAACGTAACATGGCAAAGTCTTTATGATGTGGCCTACGTGTTATGGCCCACTCTTCCGCTTGTTGAGATGGCAATCGAGCGTCTTGCTAGCACTCTGAAGTGCTTCGCGCTGGGGCCGACAGGTCCTGCAATATGGACAGATCCTGCAATAGAAAGCATGGCTACCCTAGCACGATACCTCAGATACGCAACTAATCTTGAGGAGTTGAACATAGACCTTGGCTGCCCATGCGGCAGCCCCAGCAGGTGTCGTGAGTACAGGTTCGATGTGATCGGTGATCTATGCCTCAAATATCTCCACACGGTGACCATTTTCAAAGGAAATTTCGATCTATCATTCTTCGTAGACTTCTTCGCCAATCATCCAAACCTCAAAACAGTCCACTTCGGATGGGTCATGCATGAGGTTTGCAAAAGACCGCCCAATCTCGTCGATATGAAGATTTCAGAGAACATGTCCGAGGAAACCAGAATCCGGAAAGCGAGAAAGAAGGCCGGTACGTGGTGCTACGACGATGGTTGCAAAGCTTGTGATTTCCTAGAGGAACGTCATTTGTGGTAGAAAGACACCGTTGGAGGATTCTTGGAGCGCCTCTCTTCTTTGAGATTGCACTCTTGTATGTGTCCTCACTCGATGCATTGAGCCTCCCCACGCTCATACTTACTAACGATCTGTTTCTACGCACAAGCTGTGGTGCAGGCACTCGAAGGCAATATTCGAGCGTTTTTCTCTTACATTGACCAAGGTGAAGCGGCCCCATGCGTTCCGAATCCCCTTCGAATCTCGGCACACAGCTCAATTGTCCATTGCAGATTGCGGGTTCTCAGCGTAGTGATAGAGTGTTCGCAAATTTCTAGCTCGACTGTCGATAGGCAAGAATGTATCACTCATACACTCAATGATGTTGTCGACGCATAACCGGCTCCGCTAGTGGCAGAGAAATAATATATCGCACCCTTTATCAGCCACGAGAATTAAGCTTTCCAGCCGACAGAATGCAACAGACTATTGGCTTAGCCATCCTTATTAATGAAACGCTACCAACCACGCCGCCGGCGAGAAGTGTTAGCTCTCGCCTCGTTCCCTCAAAGCAGCGATCTACTTTCCAACCCTGACCCCGAGGTGTTCGGCATGCCTCATTGAGATGAAGCCATTCTTTCAGCACAAGATTTGGGTTGAGGCTGGGGAGGAGGTTTTGGTGGAGGTGGGGGAGGAGTGTTTGGAGGGTTTGGTGTTGAGGAGGGAATTGGAGGATGGGATGGGGTGCGGAGATGGTATTGGTAGCGAATAGGTTCTTCACACTAGGTACTCTCTTGGGCGCTGTATGGTATCTCTATTTACTTCGTGGATACAATCCCCTACCTATCCACAAAACCTCAAAATGACAGTAAAACATCCTAACACGCCCCCAGTTCCTCGCCATCCTTTCCTCCGTGCATCCCTCCCTAGCGCGTACGAGCGCTGCGGTGCTCATCACCGCGCAACAACGACGACACACTAACCCATTTAGATTTCCGAACTTCTACTGTCGAACATCTTACGGAGATAGGGCATAATATAATGGGTTGTGGTGGGAGTAGTGGCTTGGCATTGACGATATTTGTGGGCGGGTTTGTTTACGGATTGCCGTTTTGGGAATGTTTGTGGTGGGTGAGTGTTTGGTGAGATGGGCTCGCTTTTTGGAGGACAAAGTTGAGTGAGGGTTTTTGTATTGTTGTCTGCTCTTGGATAGGTATAGACTTTCGGATCTCGCTGATGTATCCAGTGTAGAGGTTGAAAATGTGCAAGTGGGTGTAGCTTCAAGTGAAGGAGGATGGGTATTAGGGCAAGAGAGATTTCTTTAGCTCCCTTTCTGTAAGGCTGAAGGTCGCTCTTCTTGGACTTGCGGTGCGTAGAATGCGGTTCTTGCTTCGCCAAAGGAGGTATAGGAGAAGGGATATCAGCATACTCGGGAAGATTAGATCGAGATACTTATAATCAGGTGCCATATCTATCGAGGACTGAAGTGGTACTGCGTAGATCTAGTCACTTTGACGTTCACACTGGATGCAAGACTTGGTGGACTTACAAGGTTTCGCAAGCTCATGTGGAGGTACCGCGTCTGCGTACACAGAGAAGCGGTGCATTGATCCTCGGAAACCGGTGTCCATGTTGATCCATTCTCTCGAATTGAGCCAGATTTCATCGCCGATTCGGGCTGAGGGTAGTAGTGGTAGAGTTCCGTTGTCGACTGGGCGGCCGTCAAGGAAGACGGCTACTGCGCCTTTGTCTTTTCGATCGTATGTGATTGCTAGCTCGTTCGGTTCCGTCTCTGACAGTGCAAGGCTTTGAGCCTGATTAGATCGAGCTCGTTGCTAGATGCGGGGCTTGATACATACAGGCCATCAGACATCCATTCTGCATTATCAATCTGCGCATACTCGCCTTTGGCCAGGAAGGTACCGAGCCATTCGAAGTGCAACAGCAGTGCATTGGCTGTAGGTGCTTTCACCAGACTGATAACTATTTCCCCAGCATAATCAATCCTAATCTTGAACAACCCAATCGGTTGAGTACCTGAATTTGCCTTCCGATCAAGCTGGAGTTTCATCCGTACGGTACCGACCCGGGCATCCCAGTCGCTGGGTACCGGAAGCCAAGCTTGAGAGTTCGTTGCGAATTCACGAACGATGGATTTCCCAGTGCGATTGATATAGGTGCCGGTTTGTGAAAATCCATGGAGGCGGTTTCCAGACGAATCGACCCATTTCGTATTTGCGGTATCCAAGCGCATTTGGTAGTCCGACAAGAGATTATTCTTATTGGTCTTGAGACCTACCATCGATGTGGATGTACAGTTAGGATTTCGATCTACAGGGACTGAGTAGTGTCCATCACCATCCACGTTGTCGAAAAGTCTACGCATCTTACAGAAGATGGGCGTATCGATGGTCCTGACTGTCTCTGGATTGACCTGAACTTTCCTGCTCCCGTCGGCCCACTTCCAGAGATGTGAGCCGTAATTGTTCCCAATATCATGCCAGCCCTTCCCGACCCACATCAGAGAGAGCGCGGGTCTATCCATTCTCAGCTCGTCATTACTTCGAAGCTGCGGATACACCCAGGTGCGGTCGTGCAGCAAAGTAAGCTCGGGCTCCCCAGCATTCCACATCTCTGCAGGGACAAGACACGAAGTTCTATCCCATTCCGAAGGGTCAAGTTCCCTGTACTTCTCCATCCACCGGAGCAGGAATGGGGAGCCAGGCTTAGACATTATCATCGCATTGAGTACAGCCTTTCCCTGCCCGTATATTGCCTGACGGGGCAGAACGGTAGATCTTGTGTCTGGAGAGTAGATTATATCATCAGATGATTTCAGAGCTATCATGTCGTTGTCCATGTATATGCCTGCTAAAGTTAGCATCCTCGTACACATTGACGCTGGCTCTGACGTACCTCCCTCGTGGTAGAGGATTTTGATACGAGCAATGTCCGAGGCATGTTCAACGCGCTCGATCCGCGTTCCCCACACAGTAGTCGGCACCGTAAAAGGCCTGATTGTGACATTCTGCATGGCCCGTATCCTCTCCCACATCTCGCCTGGAAGCTCGGCATCCTCAGGTACCCATATGCTGACCTTTTCAACGCCAAGGTAACAGAAAGCTGAGCGAATTATTGCGTAGTTTAGCCATGTTTGAGGTTGAAGTTGACTATGAACAAAGTGAGCAGCCTTAGGGATATACTGTGTTAGTGGAAGTAGATGATGTTGAGTGATAAGTTCTTCGAAGCCTATGTCGCCGCTGGAATCGAAAGCAGTCATTTCTAACCTACGTGAGATTTCTGCATAAAGTTCATGGCGGGAAAAGAAGTCGCCCTTGTAATAGAATTGCCCATAGTTTGGAGTCACCCTTAGACCCCCGCCACATTCCAGCCGAACCTTCGGCTGGGGGGCAACGAAAGGGTTGGAGGATCACCACATCAATGACGATGAGCTTTTGAGTTTATCTACGCATGCGGCCCCGTCGAGTGCAAGATCACTCATCAAACAACGATTGCCAAAGCGTAGAATACCCAACCTGTCCAGTCAAGATGCCTGAAAAGCGCAAATGGGGCAGGAAGGCTGATGCGAAGTCAATACCTAATTGTTCACAGAGTTAATTGCTGTCAAGGATACAGAGTATTTTGGGGCCAAGCAACAGCCAGACCGTAGTGATAGACTTTTTTCCTAGATTGATTCTTGTGTAAGTCAGGTCGGTGATGCTTACGGGTCGTCGGGAGGAGAGCTCCTAACCGTCTAGCGTGCAGTCGCGGCCCTCCCTCGGAATGCAGACCATGACTTGGGGCTTCAAATCTGAAACACGACCGCAACGATTTCATTGCAGCCGGAACAACGCTCCATAAAATGCTTAGCCGCACACCCAGTGTTAGGCGAAGGTGTTGCTGGGCTGTTGGCGCGCGTTCTCCTGGGGCAGTCTTAGGTGTTAGTGGCTTGGCACCTAGTTCGTTCGCAGTAATACTTAGAGAAACTACGACACGCTCAAAGATCAGGTCATGCTACCCATCGGAGGATTGGTTGACGGTAACTGTGAACATAAGTATATTCGGGCGAAGAGGCGTTGCAATGATGTTCGTTGGAGCTGAGCGGGTCGTCAGCCGTCCATGGCGAGCTTGATGCCATCCGAGGTTTTGCTGGCAAGCTTCAGGACCATGATAAGTTGAGACCAAGGGACCCAAGGAAAAATTACAGAAATTAGGAAGCGCTTGAGCGTGGAATGATGAGATGGGTAGGACTCGGGTTCGGAACGTGCCATTTGGTTGCTCTGGCGAGCCGGATCCTTCTATGCATGGCTTTTGTTCCTTCGCTATCGAGTGGCTTGAGGCAGTGCAGATACGTCTGCAATGCAGTCGAGGCTTTCACAGATTCTAATTACAAGCCATATGATAATGCTGAAAGTCATCATTGCGGCTTCCTCGAGGCACGTCCGGCTTTAGGATATATGCTGCTGTGCTGAAAACCATCCGCCTAAGGTATGTACAGAGGGTATTGTGAAGGGCATATAAAGGTACTGCATGAGGTCTTTTCATGGAGTGCCTTGTCTGCTAACCCTAACCAGACGATGAATGAATCCCAATGCATCAATGTTCCAGGATTTTGAGGGTTAAGTAGTGAGAGAAAAACCTTTGCAAGTACGTTTATGAGTTATTGCCGTGATTGCAGTGGCTTTTGCCATTGTGATCGCGACTGTAGTTGATCGTTATTTGAGACTGCCAACTGTGTCTGTAATCTTGGATGCATGCTTGGCGAAATGAGTGTGGATCCTCGATTCGTCTCCGTCATGGCAAAGGCAGAAGGTCGATCACAATGCTAAGGCCTGCGAACGCCGTCGAAAGCAGAGTTCGCAAGGTCCTCAGCATCCTGATTCTGTGACCTCGTCACCTGCCAGAACAAGATCTCAACACCCATTTCGTTGAGATCCCTGATCTTCATCTCTACCTCTTGAAACAGTTCTCCATTCGCAACAGGCAAGCCCTTAGCATTCTTCCAGCCATTCCTGGTCCACTTGGCAGTCCATTCCGTCATACCCTTGCATACATAATCCGAATGGGCTTTGATAATGATCTGACTGAGCTCTTGTTCCAGCGTCTTCTCCTTGATGATTACAGCCATCTCAAGCGCAGCCATGCAAGCCTGGAGTTCGGCAGTCTGACTCGTAGCAATGGGCTTGTTCCGCCGTTTGACGACATTCCATGGTGAATCTTTTGCGAAATACACGCCAATAGCAGAAGGACCCCAAACCTGTGGGGTGCTTCTGCAGGTCCCGTCAACGGCAACAACGAGAGCTCCTACATGGACTGAAGGGCTTCCGCAATCTGCGCATTTGTATTCTGCACGTGGACAAGCTACCGATATTGAATAGCCGGCTTGCCATCCAATCTTATCCAAATCCTGGTCTTTACCGTATATCTCCACTGGGCTGAATTTACGGTCTGCTCTCCATTTGCGGGGCGTCGAAGGCTGTCCGCACTCTGATGGGGTATGGTAGTTGATACCCATATTGGAGCTGATCGGTTTCCTTCAGATAAAGCTTCCATCAATGCAGGGGTTGGTTAAAATTAAGCCTACTGGGTAGCATCATCCATAGTGAGAAGAAGTGTAGGCTGTTGTAAACGGATCAGTGAATCCAAATTCTCGCTGCCTTAGCGCCTCAGCTAGCCTGTAAATTATGGCTAGCATCTATGTCGACATAACAGAACGAAATTGCATAAACATCATGCTGTGCGATAATGTAGGACAATGTGCGAATTCGGGAACCAAAATCTAATTATAAAGCTGCGGGTCAATGGGATTGCCGGCTCGCGGTTTCGGGGTGGCCCCTGTTGTCACGTTGTGCCAGCTTGATGGGGTATCTCTTTCCAAGATCCCACAAAAACGGACCTTCAAGGAGACAATTTTTACATGAACATAATAGATTTGTGCCGTCATGAAAGTCCAGGTAACCATACTATTCCAGTTGCCATACTCTTAGCATCTAAATTTCTCCCTTACTTCGGGCTTTAATCAAAGCTTGATCAACCAAACCGCGTTCCCACCTCCTAACCATCTTCGCCGCCTTCAGCATCAACCATCTCCTGATCCCCCTTGCCCTCCTTACCCCAACCCCAAACACAAAAGAACTTAACATAGACGTTGACAAAAACCACCTCACAACCCGCCGGGACCAGCCCAACACTATACCCATCCACCATATCTCCACCCAATCTACAAGACTCCCAAAGAATAGCGCCTTCATGGTTTCTAACAATAACAGTACTAAATGACCTCACCACATTCGGCACTTTCCGCAGGATCACTCGTGGTTTTGATTGGGCTTCAAGTGTGGTAATTGTATGCTGCGTCCACTTTGCATCCAGCCTTAGCTTGGACGCGAGGTCGGAGATACGGTATGCCCAGCCATACTAGGCTAGGTGGTTAGTCGAGCCTCCAGAAGAGTGCAGTAAGGGAGTGTACTTACTATGGCTTCTATGCATTGCTTTAGAAGGTACTCGCTGGTTGCTATTTCGTTGATGAGACGCTGGATGTATTCGGACTCCATGGTGTTGGTGGGTTGATGCTGGGGCGTGTGGACAAGTGATGTAACATAAGATGTAGCTAATGGAGGGGTTTTGTGAGCTTTCCTCCCAAATCTTGTAGAGGTTGAAGTGAGGGGTGTTTGTTTCTTCCTGTGGGGGAGAGCTCTTTTGTATGGGGAGTAGGGTAGGACAAGTAATATCGTGGGACAAACGACGAATTTGAGTGTTGAGCATAGCAGTATTGCGTGCCGATCTCATTTATCCTACCATCATTCGGTAGCACAGGGGATTAGACAGAGTATTGCTACACAGGTCTTTCCGTTTCTAGGCTGGAGACTCAGGTGGCAGAAGATGCTGAGAATAATATCGCTGCACAGGCTCGCGCGTGACGTGCAACAAAGACAGTTGCAAATGTGACCACGTTGAATCAACGTAGACTGATATCTAGTCATTCAACTTCATGCCGGTAGAAGCGTTTCACAATATTCTGCTTCTACGCGACGTCTCCATAAGTAGTCGCCCTATGGTAGGCAATCACCAAGAACTGCACTTGTGCGTTCGTCCCTTAGCCGTTGCATATTCGATATCTTCGGTAGCCCTCAGAACAAGATCTCGCCAGTATGTTCGACTTCGAAGCCCAACGATTGCAACTTCTTCGCTTTGGCCTTATCGATTTGTTTTCTATCTTTCGCTTCCTTGACCGTCAACGCGTGCGCTTCCTCTGCGGAGACTTGGTGGAACTGCTCAGGTATGTAGTCGTCTTTGTCCAGGTCCTATGTAGGAAGATAAAAGACGTCAGTGGCTAGCGCCCAGGAGGAGTGACGGTGTCCTTACAATCTCGCCGAGTAGTAAGACATTCTCTCCGCGGACTAAGTAGATGCCTCTGACGATGTCAGAGTAGACATCCTGGACGAAGGTGCGCTCGATGGTGTCTTGTAGTACTAGATTGGCTGTAGAAGCTCGCTCTCAGCACTAACCCAGATGCGCGCAAAGACGTATATACCAAATTGGTCCCAACTCCTCAATACTCCAATAAGTTTCCTTCCATCTCGTAAAACAAGTACTAGCTTCTCTGTAGTTATTGTAACGGCGCTCGCCTCGGTCAGCTATCGTGATCCTCGCCCTCGCTTTGTTGTGTGGCGTCAAGTTCGAAGGGTGTCTCACTGTCTGTTAGGTCTAGTAGCTGGGCTGCAGTCGTGAACATCTAATTGGTCAGTGTCTGCACGTCAACGGGAACCAAACAGGTCAGCGTACTTGCGGTGGAAGCTGCGGAGGGCCGCCAGGAGGTGGTTGCACATGGTTAGGACCTCCTGTTGGCGGCAAGTCTTGTATGGAAAGATTCTCCATGGGCTAGGTTGGATGCGTTATCGTGTCAGATTATGTCCATTGCGCTGGGCGTAGAGAGGAAAGGATCGTTTGCCCCATATAGCTCTCAATGCATCATCGAAGCAAATGCTACATGGACTTCTAGCGCGACGGCTGCTCCCGTTCTAGTGCAGGCAAGGGTCTCAGCCTTATGCAACGGTTTTCGTGAAGCATTTCTTAACTCAAAGGCTTGAACTTCAATGACTTGACGAGCTGATACAATCTCAGAGCTGTGTAACAAAGCTCCGATAGTGAACTGAATAGCCCGCAAGTATCATTGTATGAGCAAAAGTACCTGAAGTGAAAGGTCCTGAGTGGCCAAAGTCTTCGCCATGGACTATGGAGCGATGGATATTGACCAGGTCGGGCCTCGAGTCATAATACGAGAGGTGAAGATACTGCTCCTCTGAATCATACCTCTCTCTTACTTCTGTCTATACAGTCATTCCCTAATCGAGCCGACTTTGTCCTCGAACATGTTGACCTCGCCTTCGCCAACTCCCTCCGCCGCACTATGCTCGCTGAAGTCCCAACCATGGCCATCGATCTCGTGGAAGTAGACGAAAATACTTCAGTCCTCGCCGATGAATTCATAGCCCATCGTCTTGGCCTCATACCTTTAAACTCGAAACAGATCGAAGACGTGCTCTACACCCGTGACTGCGACTGCGATCAGTACTGCGAGAACTGCAGCGTTACGCTCACAATGCACGCAAAATGCACGGGTGACGAGATTATGAAAGTCTATGCCAGGGATCTGGTGGTTGCGGAACCTAGGCCAAACGAATGGGTGGGCAATCCTGTGATCACTGATGAAGCGGGCTTGGGGTCCGTAATATGCAAACTGAGAAAGGGGCAAGAGGTGCGCATGAAATGCATAGCGAAGAAAGGCATCGCGAAGGAGCATGCGAAATGGGCACCTACGAGCGCTATTGGCTTCGAATATGACCCGAATAATAAGTTGAGACATCTTGACTACTGGTACGAGATAGATCCAGTTAAAGAATGGTAAGACCTCTTCAATGCCGCATACAAACCAACCGATACTGGAACTCTGTCCGTAGCTGATGATCATCTTCACAGGCCCGTCGACGACAGGAATGCTAGCTGGGAAAGTGAAGGCGGCCCTCAACAAGATGACGAAACCTTCGATTACAACGCTGTTCCTAACCGATTCTTTTTCGATCTCGAATCGATAGGCAACCTCGAACCCGATGCAGTTGTTCAGCAAGGCATCAAGGTCATGCAACAAAAACTCGCGGCAGTCCTACAAGAGCTTGCAGGTGACGAGAACAGGAATGGGGATGCAGGTGGTGATGGCTTTGGAGGTCAGGAGCCGGATGGGATGCAAGGTGGAGACTATGGTGTGGACCAAGGATATACGACACCATACGTCAACCCAGGCGCGACGAGTCAGTGGGGTGGTGGAGCGACGCCATATGGCGCCACACCTTACGGTCAGAGTGGTTGGAATCAATGAGCATGGGAGGCAATGGCATTCAGTTGTACCAAAAGGCACTTATGGTGGCGTCGAGGTGTATCAGTAGAATTGACTTGGCTAAGTCATGGGTCATGTTAAGACAGAAGCCTATGGGATAACGCAGCGTATTTGCCGCATCGCAAGAAATCTTTCTTGTACCAGGCCATGCTCTGCATATCAATGACGATTCTCTTCGTCCAAGCCATATGTTCCTAACTAAGTCCACAAGTCCGCACAGCAGCTCTCATTACTCCATATTCAAGGCCCTATCCGGAACATACAACACAACAAGCACTTATCTCTGAAGAAGACACCCAGCTTGGAACCCGTTGGCTGAATTCTTGCTATGCGCCGGCGCCCTCGCAACAGTATTCGGCGTGATATGAAACGCCACGACGAATTTGACAATATCGTGCAGATTGCCATGCCGCTGTACCGGCCACCTAATTGTACTCCATGACAGCGATGTTCCACTCATTGGACTGCAGGATTGACAACGTCAGCGTCTTAATTCGCCGTACCATCCTTGCCTGATATTGCTTACCATCGACTTGTAGCCGTCGGCCCTCCCAATGCCTTGGCCCGCCTATCAATAGCCTGAACTGAGACTCCTCCATTACGAAACATTGGACAGGCGCCTATGCGATACAGCATGTTGTCGACGTTGAAGATGTAGGTAACTATGCCATTGTATGGGACAATGTGGCGGCATAGGACCACGGGAGGACGATGGGTTGAAGTTGTATTGACGTGAAACGATGTCCCAGAATGGTAGTATGTGGAGGAAAGAGAAAGGGAGAAGATGTATCGCATGGAAGATGTGGGCTTGAGGCTATATAGCTAATTGGGAACAACTTGACTGCTTCATGCAAGCATTTCTATCATGAACGAGTAGTACAATTTCCAGGCCTCTCAATGGCCAGTCTTGAGCCTCATGAGCACAAAGACGCCGCTCTTACCCATCTGCTTGATATGTAACGAATTACACACTCGTCTCACCTATCGTTCCATACAGCGTGACTGAATAAGGAAGCCACTAATGCAGCTGCTTCTGCTCTGGAAGTGGTCTCGGACAATTATAATCAAGCTAATGGATTGCGACGTCAAAAATCATACACGAAGCCATCACGTGCGGCTTTTCCTTGCATTCAATTTGCTTGTGGTACATGGTCTTTATTGATATTATATTGATCTCCAGTTTATGCGAGCTTTCTTGGGCCTCGCAGCCTTGTCGTACCATCAGCCATAAGAACTCCTCTACACCACGAGCTTGGATCTTAACTGTCGGAATAATATTACTCCGCTCCGCAATAAGCGGCTTGGCGCCAACTCCTAGATAAAACACCATAGCTTAGCTAGCTAGATTCAATCAATCCCCAGTTTACCAAGCCTAATAGACACCCTGCTAATCAGGTTGTCCGGGGCAGGTAATAGGGGATCAAGCACCTACTAATCGGTAGAACTCAGCAAGAGGGTCTACCGACACTGATCAGTTATCGACCTCAGATCAGCAAGGTAAAGAAAATTTCAACTGTAACACTAAAACCTCACCTGCAACACTAGGCCTCCGCTGCAACGCCTAACCCCACTATAGCGCAACCAGCTACTGAAGAGCTACAGGAGGCGATAGTTATATTAATAGGAGTCGTCCTTAATAACCCTAAAAAGACCTCAGCCAACGGCCTAGGACTATTCGTCAAGCATATAACAAATTACTACTAAAATTACGAAGAAGAAGGGCACGATCTATAGCTAAACTTCATCTAAGACTTCAGCGATTAGGATAAGGCCTTATTTAAGAAGGTAGATAAAGCGCTGATATAAGACCTTAGGAACCTCCTTTTTAACCGTAACGTCTATACGCCTAAGGATACAACTCACGTCTATAAACACTTAGCAAGGCTAGTAGACTAACTAACGTAGCCTAAATAGCCTGCTAACGTACTAAAGCTAGTAAAGAAGTCTAACGCTAACTCTACTGGCAACTCCAATACGCCTGGCACGCCCGCCTCAGGAAATAATTCCAACATGCCTAGCACGCCTGCCTCATTTAAAACCGAAACACTAGTTAGGGCTAGGCAATATCAACTCTCCCAGACACCCTTCCAAACGGCCCTAATTAATAGTTTTAAGATCTCTAACGCTATTACTAATTACTAGGAGCAAAACCTTTCTCAAGAACTCACCGCGTTAGCTAAGCTCTATACGGACGAGATAAAATATAATAGAAGGAATAACTCCTTTAACTATAAGCTAAAGATCTTCTTAACTACTGCCTCTAACGTAAGGATACCGTCGACTAAGCTATATATAGCGTTTTAGTATATACTAACTAGCGATATACTTAATTTCTACTTTAATAACTAATCTTCCTTCTTAGTAATAAACCTAGACTTACTGCAGCTTACCTTTAAAGGAAACTTTAAAGAAAGAGAATACTAAATCGCCTGCTTTAATAAATAGAATAGCGTATCCTTATAACTATTTATTAACTATAATAAAGATAAGACCCTAATAGAGTCCCTAGATACTATAATATTAAGACTAAGAGAACTATAATATAGCCTAGATAAGAACCTTTATAGGGATAGCTTTATCTACTAAAAGATAATTACTACTTATAAGTCTATACCTACCTACGAGATCGTCTATCAAAAACTACCGGATACTATATAAAACCTTATTTAAGACCTCTAATTATCTATAGCCTTATAAGACCGCTGTAGCGTCTTATCGCTAAGCGAAATAATATATACTAACCGCCGCTACTAAAACCGCGAATCTAGCAGTCGCAGTTATAACCGCTAATCTAGCAGCCGTAGTAAATCTAGATATCTAAGTAAGTTAAGATATAACTTTAGTAATTCGACGAATAAAAAGCGATACTTCGTCTATAAGAAGGAAGGCTGCTAGTTAACTAACTACCCTAAAGAAGAATATTAACGCCACCTTAGGCAATACCTCACCGATATTAAAGGCGAAAGGGAAGGCGGCAGCGAAGGTAGTACTACTAAGGAGGAGAATACTACTAAAGACCAACCTATTGACCTACCTAACTAAGGTAACGGTGAGGTATTTCTAATATTAATAGGTGCAATTAATAGCAAGGCTGTATACCAAAAGCTAGCTAATTAAGCGACTTTATATACCGTTACTAAGGTATTATCTATCTAGGATAATATTAATATTAATATCTAGGGAGAAGTAACTCACCGCCCCGCTAAAAGATACGGCGATAGCTACTTCTACGGCCTTATAATCGATATAGGCGCTACCTACAACTCCTTAGCAGGCTATAATTAATATTTAGCACTACGGCGTAAGTAAGACGTTAATATTAACACCGATAAGGCTAGCAGCGCTAGGTTTAAATTCGGTATTAGCGACGCCTTATTAAAAGGTACTATTACCGTTAATTTACTAATTAGTGTTATCGAATTCTATATTATTAACGCTAATATACTATTCCTTCTCTGCCTGCGAGACCTCGATTAGGTAGGTTTTTATTTTAATAACCTTACTAATTACTTAGTTAGTAGTAATAGATAAGTCCCTATTATAAGGCTATACAGTTACCTATTCCTTATATAGGGAACGTCGCTAGCAAACGCCTATATCAACGCCTATACTAATAACGGCGTTGCAAGCAGCTAATTAACAGAGTAGGATCTTCGATATCTATACCGCCGCTTCAGCCACCTATTAATAACACGCTTAGTACGCCTGCTAAAGCGCTCTAGCTACCGTTTCGACTAGGACGCTATTAATTAACTAGGTAAGTTCTACTTAACTTACTAGAAATATAGAAGATCGCTAGGAAGGTTTAAATTCACTATTAAAAACGACCTGCAATTTAATCACTTAGTGATAATTAATATTATATACTTAGATAGCCCTACGGCCTTAGTCCTATATATAGTTAATAAGGCTACGCGCTTCTAAACCGCCCGCTTTCTGAAGGATATTTTAGCAGAAACGGTATAGGATACACTAAGGGCCTGCTGGATTAATACTTATATTAGACTACTAGATATACTAGTCTATAACGCTAGCAAGTAATTTATTAGCACCGAATTCGCCTCTAAGGTAAAAGGGATAGTAATTGAATTAAAATACGTCCCTGTTAAAGTATACTACTTAATTAGTCTAATTAAACGCTACTACGTACCTCTTAGGCGTGCTTATAATATTATCTAAAAAGACCTACTACTACTAGGTAAGCAATTCGCCTTATAAATCGCTATTAAGGTAATTAATAATACAGCTAGACCTAATAGGCTGACTCCTACGCTACTTCTATTTAGTACGTTTCTAAAGCTTACTAAATTAGACCCTATACACCTATTAATTGCGGAATAAGGTAAGGCTATTAAACGTATAATAAAAGAAGTATTAGAATTACTAGTAAAGAGAGATATTACTGAAGCCTTACGCTACTATAACGGTCTATAAAGTAACGCTATCCTAGACGCTACTATTAGTAGCGACGTTCTAGTCTAGCGAGAAGGTAAAGGATAGAAAGGACCCTACTAATTACTCGCTATAGAAGATTAAGCCTATACGGTTAAACTTAGTAGCAGCCCTATAACCTTCCGAATTACCTTAGTTAAGCCTTACTTAGTTAATCCTTAGCCTCCTATAACTAAGCAACCGCCTCCTATAATTTAAGTAGACCTACCAGCTGAGGAAGCTACTGCTATACGCTAAAACCCGTAGTAATAGCGATACCTACCTGCCCGCTACACTCACCTTACTGAAAAGGAATAATTAGATATCGAGCTATTAATAAAGCTACGGTCGGAAGGCGCTATTCGCTTACTAAATAGCCTATTTATTAACTCCCGCCGAAAAGAAATCGACGGCCTTATTACTAAAGGAGTCTTTAAGGTTATTAGCAAGTATAATATACCGCTAAATACCCGTATCTTTAGCTGCCGATTCGTCGATAATATTAAGTAGGATAGTACTATACTATTCGAAAAGTCTAAACTAGTCGTCTAAGCCTATAATAATAAAGGTAAGAAGGAGGTGCTAACGTAGTTACTAATAATTTAATATACTAGCTAGCGCCTTATTATTTGCCTCGCCGTAATTCTACTATAAGACCTCTACGTACGCGATATCTTATAAGCTTATATATAGTTAACTTTAGTACTAAGCCGCCTAGTCTATATAAAACCGCCGTAAGGTACTAACCTAGGAGATAATATACTAAAAGTAGTCCGCCCGCTATATAGCGTCTTAGAGGTAGGGACGTATTAGTTTAGGACCTATTATAACTACTATATTAAAAAGCTAGGCCTTACCGTCTCCTTATTTAATCTATACCTTATATTCTCTGAGTAGGCGATCGTTGGCCTGTAAACTAACAACTTACTATTCTGCGGGACAACCGAATACTTAGAGCTGGAAGAGCAAGCACGCCTTAATATAAGCTTTCCAGCAAAGCTAATTAAGAAGCTGGATAAAGAAAACGACCTCTAATTCAACGGCACTACTATTTCCAATAAAACTTTTTCTAGCAACGGCGATATTCTAAAGCTCTCGCAGCAACGGTAATACAGTAAGATTAACACGATCGATACCGCCACCGCTAGCGATATTAAATCGCAATATATTAAGGAAAGGGCTTAAGGCGCCTACATAGCCTCTATATATTAACTAGAGATAGCCTTTACACTGTCTAAAGCAGCCTAAATCACTCAGCCAGCGAAAGAAGACGCTAATTAGTTAAATAAATAGCTGAATTAGTAAAAGGAGAACTACCGCTAAGGGCTGCAATTTATTAAGCTTGCTTTAGAAAAGCTAAAACTACTAGTCTTCGTCGACGCAGCCTTCGCTAATAACGCTAACCTTAGCTCCTAGATTAGGTACGTTATTATCCTTACTAACGAGTAATAGCTAGGTGAATCGACTATTAATATTAGCGGTAATATTATCTACTAGAGTAGCACTAAATATAAGAGAGTTATAAGATCGGTGCTGGCTTTAGAGCTATATATAATAGTAGTAGGGTTCGATATTACTACTACCCTATAATCTATTATTAAGGGTATTACTTAGGCGAAGATCCTACTAATTCTATATACCGACTCCTATTCTCTATACGATTATATTATACAGCTTAGTACTACCGCTGAGAAACGCCTAATAATTAATATAATAGGACTACGGCAGTCCTACGAGAGAAGGGAAATTAATAAGGTGCGGTAGATTAATAGTAATTATAACCCAGCAGACGCTATAACTAAGGAGCGCTGCTATTAGGCGTTAAAGTAATTAGTAGACAGCAACGCTATCGAGTTAAAGATAAACACTTAAGTAGAAAGAGAAGCTGTAATCTAACTAATTAGATTATAACGTTACTTAGCCTTACAGGCCCGTTTCTATACTAGCTAATTACTAGATTTAGCGTCGATTAGCACTGTTTTTTCGACTTTCTAAAACTTTTGCTAGTATCGGAATAATATTACTCCGCTCCGCAATAAGCGGCTTAGCGCTAACTCCTAGATAAAACACCATAGCTTAGCTAGCTAGATTTAATCAATCCCCAGTTTACCAAGCCCAATAGACACCCTGCTAATCAGGTTGTCCGGGGCAGGTAATAGGGGATCAAGCACCTACTAATCGGTAGAACTCAGCAAGAGGGTCTACCGACATTAACCATGCACCAGGGCAACACTGTAAGATGTATCATTGTATGACAGAAGCTATGTCTAACGCAAAAGGGAAAGACCGCACCTTGAAAATGTGGCGAAGGCAGGCCTAAGTTTGGTGCCCGGGGAGGGGCTGAGACGGCCCGGGATCTACCATTGATCCCTGCCTGAAGATCTCCCGTGGGGCGGTCCTCAGCCTCCTCAGCGCCATCAAACCTTTTTCGGGGGCTCTTGTTAGCTTATTTCGAGCGATCGGTTTCTATTTCAACACCAAATACAAAATGGCTCCCCAAGTGCGTCTATAGCCATAGCGAAAACCATTGCCAAAAGCTGACGGCCCTGTAGTTGAACATACAGCCGTCGCTTGAGCAAGTGCAAGAGGTACTCGCAGCTTCGAAGAGCGCTCCAAATCCACCAAATCTCGTACCAATATGCGCGACCATACCTGCCGATATCCTAACTCCCACACTTGCATACCTCAAGGTCTCGGCTAAGTAAAGCATGTTCGGCCATAGCCATTGATTCGAGCTAAGTGCCGCAGGACCAATGCTAAGTACTCCTTCCTCTTCGAAAGTGCGGCAAGCTCAGAGACTATTGGAAGGTACAGCTTCGTTGGCGCCAGTATGACTTGAATCTAACTCAGCAGGTGATCCCGCTGATGGTCAACAGATCCAAGGAAGACGTTGAAGACTGGTCCCGGCCATGGACCAGAAAGCGACCCACTCCCAATCCTCGAGGCAGAGCTTTCCCAGTACCGTGAAGCAGTCATACCCGGCCTCATGTTGCCCCCACTCACAGGTGGAGCAATTGGCTATGTCGGCTACGATTGTGTTCGATACTTCGAGCCCAAAACGGCTCGGAAGATGAAAGACATTCTCCACGTCCCAGAATCCTTCTTCATGCTCTTCGATACGATTATTGCCTTCGACCACTTCTTCCAGGTGGTCAAGATCATAACATATCTTCACGTACCTCCTTCTCCTGCCTCCGCTACATCCGTTTCCTCAGTATATGACTCTGCCTGTCAGACGATAGGCGCTATGATTGCGACTCTACAATCTCCAGACCTATCTCTTCCGCCTCAACCTCCCGTAACGCCCGACCAAACCGCAGAATCCAACATCGGCCAAAAAGGGTACGAAGCCCATGTTGTAACATTGAAGAAAGAGATACACAAAGGATCCATAATACAAGCTGTCCCCTCCCACCGCATGGCTCGCCCTACCAGCCTGCACCCTTTCAACATCTACCGCCAACTTCGCACTACGAATCCCTCACCTTACCTCTTCTACATCTCCTGCTCCGACTTCCAGCTTGTAGGGGCATCTCCCGAACTTCTTGTCAAACGTGAACCCGATACCCACCGTATCATTACGCATCCAATTGCTGGTACAGTGAAACGCGGCAATACCCCAGAAGAAGATCTGAGACTCGCCAACGAACTTCGGGGAAGTCTAAAAGACAGAGCGGAGCACGTTATGCTGGTCGACCTCGCAAGGAATGATATTAACCGCGTCTGTGATCCGTTGAGTACTAGGACAGATCGGTTGATGGTTGTTGAAAAGTTCTCGCATGTCCAGCACCTCGTTTCTCAGGTCAGTGGCCTACTTCGGAAGAACAAAAGTCGCTTCGATGCTTTCCGTAGCATCTTTCCCGCCGGTACTGTCAGTGGAGCTCCCAAAGTCCGCGCCATGGAGCTCATTGCCGAGCTAGAGAGAGAAAAGCGAGGTGTCTATGCTGGTGCGGTGGGTTATTTCGGGTACGGTAACGTTGACAGGGACGGCAAAGAAACTGAGGGCGCCATGGACACATGTATAGCTTTACGGACCATGCTCGTTAAAGACGGTGTGGCGTATCTGCAGGCTGGTGGCGGTATTGTCTGGGATTCGGACCCGGAAGATGAGTGGATAGAGACAATGAACAAATTGGCCGCTAATATAAAGTGTATTGCTGCCGCTGAGGAGAGGTATACGGGCATGGAGACTCATGGGGACTGCACTGTGAGAGAGCCACAGCAAGCCATAAGGGAAAAGGAGCGGAATGGTCATTCAGACTTGGCGGCTGGGTAGACAGCTATGTAGAACGGGGAAGTGAACAGTCAGCTTTTGGTTATGCCAGGATCTAGGATCGAATTTGACCACTTGGGAACATGCCTGGATATTGTACATTCACTGATTCACCTGATTCAGAAAGCTTGTAGGATGCGCTAAATCCCAATGTCGTTAGCGCTTGTTCGCTTGCCTAGAATGAACATTTGGGACGACGCAGTACTTATTCGGGCCTCAAAAATATCAACTGATCAATCATCAGAAACAAGCATTAAAAATTCTCTGCCAACGAATTTAGCTTTCAACGAGCCCCTCTACGATACGATGTTAAAGTATTGTACAAAAGAATGGCTAAGACCAGCAATTACATGAGTGAGGTCTTTGCTTAACAATACCAAGAATTACACTTCGCAGTTCATTGCCTAACTCCTTAGCCGATCTGCTGAATCCATCAAGGACCCAAAATCTACTTGATTACTGGCTGCTCCAAACACGGAAACAATCAGGCAGGTCAGAACTAGTTATAGGATAGCACCCAGCCTTCTGCCCACTAGGCGCGTGGTAAAGAAAGTTGCCGCAATGATTGTTGCTGAAGTCGAGGAACTCTGTGGGCTTTAGGTCACGGCCAAGGTTGTAGGAAGCGAAGTGCTGAGTCATTGGGAAATTCTTGGAGTAGATGACGTCGTCACTGCCGTTTGCCATGGTATCACAGTCTCCCGTGTTGGTTACGATCTCGAGAGGTGGGTCTGCCTGTTGGGTAGCGTGTGGGTTGATTTCGAAACCATTGCGAATGTGGAGGTAGCGAGCGGTGGCCGGGGTAGAGAAGGGGACTGAAACGGCAGTGCTCACCAGGAGCAAGAAGGTGAAGAGCTGGAACATGAGTATGTACGAGTAGGGAATGTTGGTGAAGTTATCAAGTCCGAAAGAAATTGAGTTGGGAGGGCAAGGTTATTGAGCGCTTTGATGAGAGAGCTCCCCGGAGAATAAGTTCTTTATGCCCATTATCAGATACGAGGCGACAATCCCTTCTTTCAGGCTTTCCAAAAGAAAAGCTATGTTCGCTACGAATGATCAATGCCAATGATCAAAACAAAGGCCTTTATAGCATAACATCAGGTGCGTTTCGAACCTGTGCAACAGCCATAAAGGTCTGAGCAATCGTGTAACAGCATTCCTTGACAGGTGTGTAACTCGCGGTAATGGCCGCTTTATTCGTGCAGGACGACACAGCCGTATCACAGCTCGGTCGCTTGATCATGGAACATGTTTCACAGCTTGCCTATTGCCACTTCATGGACTATACGAGGGTTAGTATCCGTGGCGTTCCGAACGGCTGCATCAGATCGTACGGCTCAGCATGAGCGTTTCAGAATTTGGGATCCCATGCCAGTAGGCACCCCAAATCAGGAGAATCGTCTAGTAACTGGATTGCTATCGTTAGGTATGGTAGAAGTCCACTGTGCCATAACTTTGTAGCCGATGGCAAACTTGGTGCTTCCTAGTACGTGCTACCTTCGTTTGCTGTTTGCCTTCCAAAACATTCGAAAATTCTACTACTTTAGGGACTTTCTGACTACCTTAAAACCATAACGATGGTCTAAATGTCTATCGATCATGTCGTCAAGAGATCCTAATTGAGTGTCACGCGCTCCCAAATCCCCGACTGAGTTTCAGAATGCTTCACTCTTCTAAAATCCACCGGAGATATAAGCCACCAATCAAACTGGCTACTATTGGGGCTAGGTGGTTGTGTGTGACCTTATTTGCCTTCATCTCATTCAGCTCGTATGTTTGATCGTGGTCTTTCCCTTTCATCTACGCTTCTTGTTGTCAGCCTGCTATAGTGGGCAGTATCGCCTCTCCCCTCCCTAGATGTTGGTTTTTGTTCGTTCCCTATCGCTTGCGTAAATCCAAATAACGTTATTGACAATACCTCTATCGTTTGATCGTTATCGAAGGGGCGAGCGGGCGGCGAGATCTGAGTTTCCAAGCGAAGACCTGGGCTTTTCCAGCTACTTCTAGGTAATAGCAAGGAATCGATTGGTAGGCTTGTATATCGATTTTACTTCCTTTAGCCATAGCACTGAACTGAACGTCAGAGCGATGCTTCAACCTACAGCAGTGCCATTTCAGCCTACTCAAGCTCAGCCTACTCAAACTCACAACGTTCAGACTCACAACGTTCAGACTCACAACGTTCAGGCTCAATTGGCCCTGAATCGCCCAGCACAAGCTGTCTGGACTCAAGCTTACCCTTCTCAAGATTACCGTGCTCAGCTCTATCCTGGCGGCCGCCCACCCCAAAGTCGCGAGCTCTCGCACCTCCCTGCCCCATTCGTTGGTCATCGTTGGATCCAAAACCCGTTCAACTACACATGGTTTACCGAAGGAGAATGTACCCTCGTCTGTGCGATTATCATCCACGTCAGAAGAGCAGGGACCGCTATCGCGAATGTTCCTCACATTCATCCATACACATACCTCATGGTAAACGAGATTCTGCAAATGATCCGGAACGCCTTGCCAGTACCATGGAATTGTTTGGCGCTCAATTGTTTCCAACTCCATATGTGGATCAGAGGTCATCCCGATCGTGCTGTGAGACGACTCTGGTACGCGGCACGATATGTTGAAAACGCCTTTTGGAGAGCTAGGGCTAGGTGGGCTTTTGAGCTTTGGGCTATTACGGACTCGCCCCTTGTTCAACAGTGAGTGCTTTGAACCCTTGCTTGAACATAAGCTACGCTAGTACTAACCTCTCTACACAGACTCTGGCGAACCAGGGAATTAGCCAAATACTACTCGAGAAGGGCACCGCGACGGCTCGTGTTACGTCCCCGGATCTTTGATGGCCCACTCATTCCAACAATGGAACATCCCGGCAACACCTTCAGCAGTCCGGCACTGCCACCAGCAACGCGCCCTGATACCATCCCGAGAGCTCCAGATGTTACACCAACAATTGTACCAGTCACTTTGGTTGACCCACGTGAATTGCCTAATCGTAGCCTCCAGATACGAAGACAAATCGATGAGCTTTTGGGGCGAAAGGCTGAGGTGGATCGGCGCCTTTCGATAAGTAGCCATCCGAGTTCTTACGCAACGGCTGGGCCGACGAATCGGTAGTGAGTAGAGTGAGGTAAGGAGGGTTCTGGGCTTTGACTTGATGGAGTAATGGCGGGTTCCCGAGGAAGAGGAGATGAAACAGTCCGACAGTGCGGCAATGGAGCAAACAGCTGCGGCCTTCTAGGATAAGAAAAAGAAATTGAACCTGCCCAAATGCCAGACACAAGAGCTGGAAGTATCATTGTGTCATTATAGTTGCAGAGTGATCCTGCGGGTTGCCAGTGCCAGTGCCAGATCTTGTACTACTCAGCTGCAGTATAGTGGCGCAGTACGTCTCTAGAACACGATAGCGATCTGGCCCCTTGTCCTGGGTCAAGTGTATTTATAGCACGGTGAGGCGATGATGGAAGGTTACTTCTACAGCTGACAAGTGTATGGAGCAGAACCACTCCCGGTCTTTGGCGTTGCTTTAAGAAGCCTGCTAATCACATTCGTTAGATCAGCTTTGCTACCTACTCTTCTTGCATATCCTTCTTTGCCTACGAATCTTCCTACTTGATCTCTACGAAGGATTTGGAAATAAGGTACCAGTCTTGCGCCGGACCACACTTCTATGTTTCCTCAAACACTCAGCTACTCATCCTCCCAATACCAAAGATGGCTCCCTACCCGCCCGACCGACCCACCCCCACCATATGGACCACCAAAGAAAAACTCGTCTGCATCTACTTCGCCTCCCGAGGCGTATCCTACTGTGCAATCCGCCACCTGATCCATCACAAATGCGGTACTCCGCTCAAGACAGAGCACGATCTCGATCGCTGTATAGCTAGATCTCAGAGCATCTATCCGGAAGACGGGTATCCTGAACTGATAGGACGGGATGGTTGGGATATTGATGCTGCGAATGATTATGTTGTTAGTCTTGCTCAGCAGGAGGTTGAACCTGGGGTTTTCAGGGAGTTGATTTGGTTTGGGTGGGAGGGTGGGGGGGAGGGGGTTGTGCGCCAGGTATCTGTGTCCACGTTTGGTTTCTATCTTGTGGAACTATTTGGTTGAAGGTTTGATATAGAAACAAGGCCTGACCGATCCGAAACTTGATAGCTGGCAGCTCTATACGGGACAAGAACTGCTTGAGCAAGCGCAACGTCTGCATTATGAGCAGAATATTCGTGCACGTGAGGCTACGCGTCGTCGACGCGGGGGTGAGGCTCATGAGGGTCGTTTTACTGCTGCTCTTCGACATAGTGCTGGCGGTACTCCTCGGGCTTATGGTCACCGGAATACTCTGGACTATGGTCGTAAAGTTAGTCTTTCCTGTACACGCTGTCGTGAGGCTGACGTCTTTCTGCAGCGTGGGGGTGAGGAAGATGTAAGTGCTTGGATGGCGAGCTTGAGCTGGAGGCAGTTGTAGATAATAGGTTAGGAATTGCCCCAGAGCATGCATAGAGGAATAGAGGGAGGAATTTCCCTAGTCTGAGGGTATTGCTAGGGTAATGATCTGTGACGCGGTACTGTTACAGTCGTTCCTTTTAACTATGTCCCACCGCTTTCGAACCTCCTATCGTGATTGATGTTGCTCAAGGGCTGGTTGTAGGCATGACAAATATGGCTGACCGAAGTCCGACTGCCACGCTCATCCGAGGCTCAGTTACGACCGTAACATCCGGCACAAAGCCGTTCTTGGGAGAGATCTGCAGAACTAGACATGCGACTTGCAAGGCTTTCTCTCGGTGACCACTGATTATAGGTGTCAGAGGATCGTGACGCCTGCCACTAGACCGTCACCCCTGACCGAACGACGCTCATTACAGATAAGCATGCGGCGCTGTCATTGGTCTAGCTCGCAGCCCTACGAGATTCTTGAAACTTTTGAATGCGGACGTTAGGCACCCAAGGCGTCAATTAAACTCATACAGGGCTTAGCGTCAGAGCGTGGTGGTCTGCTCATGAGGCTTCCACACGAGTGCAGTACGTTCTCTGCGCTCATGCTCCTGCTCCCGAAAATACATCTTATATTCGATGTTTTATGGTCACATCACCAACTTGTTGTCTCTCTTTTCACTAACGACCATTGTCGATGGATGCCACAGAGATGAAAAAAATTAAGAGAGCAGACGATGGCCTGGTCATTGTGTTCGATCCTATGGAGCAGACTTTGAGGACAGAGAATGTTAAGCATCTGAACCGTAAGTCTTATCTTGCCCCTTGAATGGTAACGGCTTCGCTGATCCAAAGTCCCTACTACTTGGAAAGATTGCGAGCCACGAGATTGTGCCCAGGTGGGGCAGCCGCATCAGACTCCATGAGAGGGAAGGATCGAAACGTATGACTGCAAATCAAGACCTTCGTAAGCTTGACTGGAACTCAAAGATGAAACGGCGTCGCGGACTCATCAAAGATCTTTACGCTGTAAGCTCTCAGTGTGAGGACAACGACTTGTCAGAGATAAAATAGCTGTTAGTGCATTGATTGTTTCATGCAAGTTGGAGCCCGGTGTCAATCATTCACTAAGTTCGTGTATGTGTGACGTTTGTAGTAATTGATTGATCGATCTACCGTTCCACAGGATCAAGTTTTGTCGTCGACCGAAATAGACACAATCTTAGACAGCCGATCCGTGATGAATAGAGTTCCTCGTCATTATACACTCCCTCTATTTAAGCGTACTGTAGAATAGGTTGAGCCCCACTGGATTCACATATCAAAAAGCCTCAATATGTCAACACATCCACCACGGCAGGCAGTCATGACCCCCTGGACCATTGAAGAAGTCATTGTTCTGATCTGGTTTCTCTCTCGAGGAGTCAAGCAGGAGGCTGTTCGAGGACTCATCAAGCACAAATGCGAGATACAGAGAACGCTGCAGTCTATCACCAGCAAAGCGGAAGACGTATGCTATGTTGAAGAGAGAAGCGCCAATCCTGACCTTAGGTTTCGTAGACTTGGCAGGCAGCGGCTCGATGATGGCTCGACGTGGGTCAAAGCCAAGACGGAGGAGCCTAGATCGGTGTCTGGCCCGGTTGAGGAGTTCATTCTTCGGCAACTCGACGATATTGAGAGTGATACTGAGATTCTGGAGGCATTATTGTCGTTCGGCGCAGTGGAAAGAGAAATTGTGGCAGTGGTGAGATTGGCAGGTGATCTTCCTGGATCACTTGGCTAACGTATCTATGCTAGTGGCAAGTCATAAGCAGTGAGCAAGAACTGGACCTCACCGTTGGTCAGGCGGCGCTTGTGGAAGCTCATCGCAGGAATTGCGACCAGGTGCCAGATCGGCAGCAAAGCTGAGGGATCTCCATCATGCATCGGCGAGTGCATATTTGAGAGTTGGGACCGGGTTTATATGTGAAGACATTGTCAATGCAGGAATTGCGTGATGCTAAGTAGAGTCTGCCTTGCAGGGTAATAGAGCCTGCAAACCAGTAGCATTGGTTGGACAGGCAATTATAGCGGATCTTGGACTCGAGGCGTTCCATAACTTGATATGGAGGCAGTCAATGAAACATGGTATACAGGGACGATATCCATATAATCTGTCAAAGACTGACCATATCCAAGATGGACGACATTTGACACCAACACTCAATGCTCTCAACGTTAATAGTGAGATGCCTCTGGCTTGAACACTCTGCTAGGGTAGCCTAGGGCCTTGCAGGGAGTCTACTTTAGACTGAAAATCCTTATGCATGGATCGCCTTACCTTATGCTGAGTACCTTAAATAGACCAAAGTAGCGGGGTTCCGCAAAGCTTAAGATAAATAGAGATGACGCTAAACAGGCGCTTTCCATCTGCAGCTAGCGTGTTCTACATCCGTACTCTCCTGCTCCTTCTCACGACCACATCCATCAACAGCTCGTCACGAGGACTCCATATATAGAAGCAAGTGCTGCGAGAACGCAAATTGAGCATTGAGGACTCTTGGATCCCCTCTCAGCACTTATGTTGGATTATTCTCGTGCTATTTCCTGAGATCTTTGTGGTGAAGATCGGTTACCATTACATTATCCTTACATACTCCGACTCACCCATCAGGCTATCGTACAATCCGTAACTCCTGCCCACGCGGCAACTCCCAGTGTTCAAACAATGTCGCTATATACCGTTTGTTCCCCCTGTTGATGCTTTCGACCTTATGTGTCCTGAACGCTTCCAAGTCCCTGCGAAATCATGATGCAAAGTAGCCCTCACAACAAATGCAGCCTTCCTAATCCTCACGCTTTTCCTTAGGGTATCCACCAACGCCTCGCTCAATCATGACCAGGTCCAACACAGAAAGCAATGATATGGCACACTCCAAGATAGAGCTGCCGTCATGAAATCCTCGGTGCGCTGCTATCAATGGACGACTATCTTACACTCATCCAGCGCCGAGTCCAGTATGGCCATATTGTTCCTATTGAACCGATCACGATGTTTATCCAGAAAGTGCTTTTCTAACGAGTGGCGATCATCGTATTCCTTCTCGCCTCTAGGACATTTCGGAATCTTGCATTGGTACCACGTTCCGAAACACGCTTTTGCCCACTTGTCGCGGTCAGCTTCAACTCGTGCTCGTCTTCCACTGACGAGCATTTCGGCAACTTCTTCGATGGATCTTTGCACGTCCGTTTGACGAAGATATGCCGCTGTGTGATGTCGAATTGAGTCCAAGGTCTTGTTCTTGGGCTGGAACCATTTCGGAATGGCCGGGGAATCTGTTTGAGGTACGGAGTCTGGTTCATCGCTTGCGTCTGTTCCTTCTCTAGTCGTTCGGTCATTCTGGTTCGGTGTGGCAGGCGCTGTATCGACGGTAGAGTTACTACCTTTTTCCTTGGTAGTAGCATGCCCATCCTGCATCTGAGCTTGTTGATTGGACTTCGTCTGGGTTGCACCACGCGATCGTCGCATCTTGGCTATGCATGACCCGATACATCTCCGTACTGGACCCCTGACGCGCCACTCATCCAGTTTCATAGGGCCAATTCCATCTTCGACATTGAGTCTGACATATTTGAATGGGGCTCCGTGTGACCTACTCACCATCCTTACATGTGCCTCTTGAGACTCGGAAGCCCATTTCCTGGCAACGTTGAGGAAGTTGATGAAGCGAGACGGCCCTAATTTTTTGAAGCGACCCCACTCCTTGTCCAAGCCCGTCCCTATACTAACAAGGAGGCTGACACAGTCGTCTGCATGATTGTTCATTTTTCGAACTTCCTCGAATATCTCCTCACAAGGATTGTTCGTACCAAAGCCGCCATCCAGATACGCGAGCTTGTGTATCTTCATTGGCTTAAAGTAGCCGGGCGCCGCGGACGTTGCCCTAGCCACCCACCAAATCGGAATGTCATGGGCCGGCCCAGGGTTTCTGTCCGTTAGTTGATCTTGAGTTGTTTCACTTTGGTGGAGGTTCTTATAGGTACGGAAGAGGTAGACTCGCTCCACACCAGCTTGCTTAGCTTCTTCGTTCGTCTGCTGTTGATACGATAAGACCACGCTCCTGCACCTGTTCTCATCGAAAGCGAAGTTTTGTCCTCCAGGGAACTTGTGGATTTTTGGTACCCTGTGATCTACCACATCTTTGATAACATTCTCCAGGTTCTTATGGTTGTATTTGTCCCTAGGATACCACAATGGCGATCTCACATGAACCCATCGGCTGTGCCCGAAAACTTTGCCTCCAAGTATTTCATATTCTGAGATGCAATCATCAATGTTCATCCTCAAGCGGCCAAGCATGATACTGATGAGCCCTCCTGTGCTCGTTCCGGCCATGTAGTCAAAGTAGTGGCAAGGTAGCCAATGTGCTGATTCATGGTTCCGTCCCGTTGTCTCTGGCTGACACTCACCTCTCGAATCCATGGCGAATATTGGGGCCGGTGATTCAGGGTGGTAGCTTGAAGGGGCCGCTCCATCGGTATGATTCATTTCCAGCCTCTTGATTACGCTCATCAGCTCTTTGATGATTAAGAGAGCCGAATAACCACGTATACCACCACCATCCAACGACAGTATTGCCTTTTGATCCCATGGAGCAGTCTGTTCGAATGTTGCCGAATTCTTGGTATCATGTGTAGATTGTCGCCTTTGACCTTGGGCGGTAAAATTATCGCCCTCATTCCTTACGCGATGGATGGCTCGGTGGTGGGGTAGATGTGGCGTGGTCGCGGCCCGCTGAGGAGCTCGCGGGTTGAAGCCGTAGAAGTAGTCATTACTCTCTGTGTTATATTCGGTAGGCGATAAGGATTGCTGACGGTCGGCGTCACCTTGATTGGTTTCTACCGCTGTCCTAACAACGGGCGACCTTGAGTTGCGCTCTGGGCTCACTGCCGAGGATCTGCGGCTTCCCCACGGGTTGATGCTGAGGTCGAAGTCTCTCCATGACTCCATCGATGCCCAATGTTCAGGAAATGAGGCGAAACTGGACTTCGCGCTTGAAGATCGGTGTCAATCGTCTCAGAGCATCAAATTCGCGTGAGGCGAAGATATTCGCAATATTAAACCTTCTTTGAGCCTCGCGACTATTATGTATTGGGACCCCCATTTTGAGCCTCCAGCATCTAGAAGGGGTCTGACAGATTGGGCCATCATGTTACGCTACTATTCCTATCGTGGGTGCGCCGGAAACGCCGTTCAGGAACTACTGACGCACGTTGCGCAGTAGTTGAAGAACCGTGCGGGGCTGACTCGAGCCTTTTGCAGTTTCTGGACAAGGGTGAGCGCTAACCCCTATCGTGGGGACAACTATCTGGGTTGAATCATGACATTTTCAATTGGGAAAACGCACATCACTTTTGTTGGTCTTAGCAGTACGATACTTATCGAACGGAAAAACCCGAGAACTTCACGACCTTTCGACCATCAATGGTATACCCTGCCTCAAGTGTGATCGCAGGGCAAGACTCGAGTGGCTTGTGCAGATCCAATGACGGCTTGGAAAATGGCTGCGACACGTTATGCATGAGAGTTACGGGTGGCCAATGGTAGACCGTTCGAAGCGAAATGGCGTCCAGTCTGCAACGGCGCTAGCTTAGTAAGCCAATCATGATGCTACCCTGTATGTCAGCTGCCTCATTGAGGCTCAGTTCTCATTTTCAGCTACTCGACTCAGCCACTTAATGACTGCCTAGAAACTCGCTATCTGACATCCTTGTGCGATGCCATTGGGCAACTTGTCCCAAGGCCGAGTCATGTATACGTTGTAAGTGAGCCTCATAGTTGGTAGGACTCGAACTTTACTGTGTCATCGGGCGGCGTCAGTAATTGGATCCATCCCTTGGGCGAAATTTAAGGAGGCCTGCAGACCCTGCGAGTCCTCCCTCTAGCCCTATCAAGTCAAGGCAGAAGCTTGTTCTGCCGTATTAGATGACACCAACACCCGATCAGGCATTATGCGCCGGGCGGAGGTCAAAGATCTTCGACCCAGCTTATATGTTCAACCCCCCGGATCAATATGGCCTTTTGTTCATTCCTCCCAATTTCTGTCAAAGCCATGTGCAATTGGAACTGGAATTGAGCCCTGTCATTACCTCGCCAACCTACCCTTGTTTATCCAAGTCTTAATCTATACCCTCACCGATGGCTGTAGAAGAGCCAGAACAAAGGGGAATTACAAGAACAAATAGTGGCCGTGTCATTGTGTTCGACCCCGTGAAGGGAACCTTGACAACTGAAAAAGCCAAGAATCTCGACAGTAAGCTCCACATATTTCGCGATTTCCGGGACTCTTACTGACGGATGTTTAGTCGAGAAGGCCACCAATCAGAAGACCGCGCCAAAATGGGGCAGTCGTGTCAGCATCTACGAAGAATCCGGCTCGAAGCGCATGATCGCTACGCTTAATCTCGATAAACTCCACTGGAAGGAGAACTTCAAGCGACATTGTGGACTTATCAGCCAAATCTACGTGATGGAGCTTTCTCATGTCAAGTCTTCTCCGGCCGTCGTGGTGTGATAGTCATATGACGGCCCTTCCTGACAGGAGAGCCGATGATCTGGCCTGATGATTGCTTGGATTCACATTTCGTTCAGCGCATGATTAATTGTTTTGAGGTTCCTTTTGATATGTCGGACTGTCTTGTGGCGTTGGAAGACCACGTTATGAACTCGTGGATGGCGGAAATGTTGTTTCTACTCAATGTGCACACTGGCATGTGGATGTACTGGTCAGATTCTTTTCGCGAAAACTTGGTGTTTGATGGTTGTTGGCGCACACTTTCGGGGATATTTGTACTGTGGGCGCAAACAGGCGATTGGACAGTGTACGACGCAATGGTCAGAGACTGTTGTCCTCCTTGTTAAGAACTGGCGATACACAAGGACCCTAATACTACTAAGCTAGCTTCGCGACGTCTACATTAGCCGTTAGATAGTCAATACATGCAAAGTTTCAATGCAATGTGAGTATCCATCTATTTCAATCGGTCTTCATTGCTCCATCCTTGAAGAGTGCTAGAAGCGAGGACCTCGAGACGAGTATATATTGCTACCTTTAGAGACTTAGCCGATCGTCCAAGGAACCATCATTTCTACAGCTCTTCTTCACCTATCGCGCCTGGCATGGAAATACCCAAGGATAAGATAACTCTGCCCCTCATCTACGAGCAACCTTCCGAATCATCCCTCTCCAATACTTAGATGTCGCATGACACATCCCCGTATCACCTTACGTCTCCTCCAACCCGAGCTCACTACCCGTAATCTGGAGTTTCAGGTCGCAAAGCTTCTGCCTAGAAAAGCAGTGCTAATGCCAACAAATCCTCTAGGCAGTCATCAATCCTGCACGATCCATCTTGCCAAGGTAAAGGCTCCAAAGTATTCGAGAAAACAAGCTTTTGCCTCTTGACATTATGGCGTCTCATGATGAATCCGAACGGGCTGGATGGTGGTATTGCTGACTCTAAGGTTACTGATTGTAGTAAGCGTTTAGGCAGAAGGGGCTGCTGTAGTTTTATGAAGCCACGTAGTAAGTTTAAGGTGTGGCACGGCTCAGCATCTGTTGTTATTGATGTTATTGCCACCAGAAGTTCCGGGTGCATTGCTCTTTCGGTATGATTCAAAACCGGGTGAAGACATGTATGAGTTGTTGTTATTCTTGCTTTTTGACTCATGTGCTTGCGTTGATTATTGTTTATCTAAGCCTGATTTCCCAGGCTCGAATGAGGGGTCGTCGGCTGCGACAGAGGTCTCCATGGCCATAAAACCCATGATACTTCGAACGGAAGGTTGGGATAGTTCCGTGCGAACGACAGAACTAGGTTTGTAGACCCACCGTAACGACGGAGACGACGACGACTTGGACAGCGACACAGTTACTCAGCATACCTATGAAGTGTTCCAAGGTTCACAAGACGTTGAGCTTCAAAGAGTTTAACACAGCTGACAGGTCGTTAATGTCTCTTCTACCACTTATGCATGTCGATTCCAGAGCCCTGAGCATTGTCGATATTGTACCAAGACGCTAGAACATCATGGGAAGCTGGTTAAGAAGCTGCTTCGGTATTGGCATTGTTTCCTTTTTCTAGCGGGTAGAGATCACGTTGATGCAGAAGCGTACCGTGTATTCCTTGGAAGTAGCAGTTGAGGAGAACGATCGTACAGGACGGAGACGATGACAAGGCTTCCGCCTCCGATATGTTATGTTTGACTAGAATGGGACCAGCACATCACCATTATAGTCGATTATACAATGATCTAATTCAGTATGGTCAGAATATGGTTGCTATGTCCCTTGAGTCTGAATGTATCTTCTTGGATGCGAATGCTACAACATGAATTGTGGAATTGACTCGCCACCGAGATCGCCACAATATGACTGAAACTTGAACTATAAGCGAAGGTAACATGGCAGCGTGCGCAGCGCATGACGCAAATAAAATTTGCCACCTATCGTATTCCTCGTAAATTCATCCACAAAGTGTCGCAACGAGTGTATTGGTTGAGTCTTGGGCCAATGTTTGCAAATGAGGATAACTATTCCTGGATGCAGGATTACAATCGTGGTGAGTTACCTGCTACCAATTCGGTAGACCAACGACGGCACTCGCTATCACGAAACAATACTCATTTCAACGGTCTTCGCTCCGCTGATGAAATTTCAATGATCATATTTGTAGATCTATTGCTTCGAAAGATACCATCCTTTGACTCGACTTGTTAGAGAACAGGCTAAATATTATTCATTGCGAGCTCCTCTGTCATAAGCTCGGGAAAGGGGCTGTCGTCCAGGAATCGCTGTGCAAGGGGCCCGAATTCAATTCTCCGGATCGCAAGCCAGCTTGCGCGTCGAGAACTATTGTCGTCATTGCCACTGAGTACAGAACGTCACGTGGCATCTACTTGAACCTTACAAAGAGTCATATGTCACTGGCGTTACCAGGACAACGCTGCGTCTCTAACACAATAGAGATCCGAATGACTTGGAAATCTATGTGGTATCCTCGTCCATGATTCTCAAGTGCTTTCCATTCTCTTTTTGCACATGTGACTTAAAGAATGTATGCAGTGTCTCACTACGAGGACACACGCTTGCGTAACGCTTTTTAGCTTTTCTCATGTCCTTATACAAAGTAAATGCTTATCAGCTCCACAAATTCGTCTTTTTCTGTAGGCTTCCATCGTAGCTTGAGCT
Source organism: Stereocaulon alpinum (assembly GCA_018257865.1). Lineage (NCBI taxonomy): Eukaryota > Fungi > Ascomycota > Lecanoromycetes > Lecanorales > Stereocaulaceae > Stereocaulon > Stereocaulon alpinum. The sequence continues at coordinate 189,579 of JAEUBA010000051.1, read as the reverse complement.
GCTCAGCTGACAATATTGACACCTCGTCTAAGCTTCAACGGATAAAGCTGAGTGTGACTGTTCCTACCCTACCACAAGACTTCTTCTGACTCTGTGGCGATTAGAGTGGATAGTCTAGCTCCAGAGTGATTCGTTCTCCTGATGCACTTCTGGATGAACAGCGAATGGCACCCGCATCCATATTGGCCGTCTAACAACAATCTTGACTCAGTCCCAGCTCGTGATGGAAAAATGAATTAGTATTTGCTTACCGACGCTGTCAGCTTAGAATTGGAATAGACAGCCTCGACGATACTGTAAGTGTGAGAGGTCACTTAGCCTTGTCTGACCGCAAGGCTTACCATCACCATGGTAATAAGGCTACCAACCAACCATAGAAGTGTCCGTGGGTCGACAGATATGTCCAGCCTTGTACGCCGAGGCTTGGATTCTGCGAAAGGACCTGCTTACCCACTTCATTTGATCTGGTTGACTGGTCAGGTTCTTGGGCATACTTTTTCTTCTACATTGGGTGTCTATGTGCAATCCGCAGAAGCTAATGCCGTGTACCTGTGCAGAAAAACGCTTGCCATGTGTTAATGCGTAATAGTCTACCAGCCTCCTCCGTTGATGCTTCGCGCTACTATGATGCGTGCATTAGGGATGTTCCGTCACAAAAGGAAAACCTTATGGGTCAATACGCCTTGGGCGCAAGCCTTTCTTATGTACTCATACTGTCAACCCAGTATGACCAGACATACGCTGCACTTGGAAACTTCGGTCATATTTTGGCTCCTGACGCGCGACTGATACAACAAACATGCTTGCAAATCGAAACCATAAAAGTGGAGGGACGTAATCGATTGCTTCCTTCGTACCCCGTTATCAGTTAGTCAATGTATCTACCTTGTTTAATTACATGTTCAGTGACACAGAAGTTCCGTTGACCTCCAGTGTAACTCCATTAAAGATTGCTAGCCCGTCCGTTACTGAAACTGAGCATAGCTTTAGCTTCGAAGATCTTGGATATATGTATATATAGTGGATTGAAAAGGTAGATCGTTCTAGGCCGGCTGGTTGTTTCCCACAACCCTAGACTTGACTCGAACGGATGAGATGAGTGCGAGAAGCGACATTCGGCCGTCATGACATCAAGATCGTAACGCAGTATAGACTCAAGGAACTGCGATGATATCATGGCAAAGGAGCAGCTCGCAAGGGACGCATTTGGACTCGTGCAGCGACCGGCGGGTGCACAAGATGATCAGGAAATCTCCATGACCAGTATTTGATTACATTTCCCGACCAAGCGCTTGGCGTTTGGAACCCAACCCAGCTTGCCGAGATTCAGGGTTGCGACAAGCCGCGATTCATCATATATGTCAACTTTGTTGCCGAACTTGGGAGCAGTTTGTGTCTTCGTGGCTTCCTGGTCTGCGAATTTGGTCAGCGTTATGCATCAAGCCATTTCAGATATTGAGAATTACCTTTGAGTCTTTCGGCTCTCTCTATGGTGATAGTCTGAGACTTGGGATCGAACACGATCACGCTGCCGCTATTCGTCCTCTTTATTGGCTTGATATCTGGCTCTGAAGACGTTGATACTTGAGTGGAATGCTTCATCGTTTAAAGGTAATGGTACGAAGATGATAGAGGAATCAATTGACTGCTAGAAGCGATATACAGATGGCCGGCATATGGGTATTTGCTGAGTCGGACAATCGGAGGGGAAACAGTGGCGTTTAAAAGATCCTCGGCGAGACCGGCTGACAGGCTCAGGAGGCGTTTGGAAATTCCCGAAGCCTGCAGCTGCGCCCATTGTCTGGAAGCACTGCACCCTATTGATGGTCGTGATCAGACCGGGTCATGCCTCCTTAAGGAAGCTTGGAGGGCCAAGAATGTTAGAGCATGCATGTAAACGCTCCTTTTCAGCCTCAATTAATATTATCGAACTCTGTTGACTGATTTTGTCGTTGCAGATTACAGGGCGCAGCGGGGCAAATTCAAAGGCTGATTATTTGGGGGCCGATGATCTGTCTTAATCACGCAATATTAAGCGACGATGACTACCGTAAAGGAGCTAACCACACCACGAACTTTCCGAGCTCTTCGGAAGGCAACCCTATAACAATGGACGGCCCCCCACCCATATACGCTGGCACATTACATTTCAGGTCTATTATAGTTCGCTTCGAACGATCGCGTGGCGTGCTCTACGAGGCGCAGCCACTTGGGTCTGTTAGAACTTAGAAGACGGCCAGGTGCATTCATTCGTCTGAAGACCAAGCGTAGCGCCTTTGCTGACTGCATGTTCGAGTCTTGCTCCTGCATGAAATTGCCATGGAGGACTCGCAAAGTAGACTCAGGCTTATGTGGCTTGTCAACTCGCCAATCACCATACGCTGTTCCGTTGATCAATTCCTTCCTGGTCAAATCTTCGGTTGAAGTTCCCCAGCTGAAAGATGAAGATGGCAGTCATGGCAGGCGACCCCTCAGGGGCTGAAGATTCTGCATCCTTATCTACCGCTTCCACTGTGAGGCTCAAAATTAAGGGTCGGAAGATATAATAGACCCAGTCTACCATATGCCAGGGCAGTCGCATCCAAAACGGACCTGCTCGTCGTATATAAGAGGTCTTGATTCATTTGCGCTACTTCATCAAGCAATCGTACCTAATATCCTTCCGATAGCGCATTCTCGTCTTCCGTGCGCACATCTGCCTTAGGCGACAAACGAGAATGACCAGCGCAGCAGGTCCGTCATCCAGTAACGACCCTCGTACAAGCCTCAATAGTGCCCGTGACGGGCTCGAGCCTATAGGCGAAGTCAGCCGGCTCTGGGAACATCCGGACCCACCTGAGGCAGACCCAAGTCATACCAGCGGTGGCGAAATCGGCTTTACTGGTCAAACGTCTTTACGATGGTCTGATACCCAACAGCCTCGGGGGTTGAACAGAGCGAACACGACCGGAACATGGCCTCAACGGAACCAAGAGCAGAACCGACATTCTACATGGGAAACGCAGAAGTCGGCTCCTTTCGAAGAGACAAAGGTCTGGGACGAGAAAACAATATTATCATTGGGTACGTTCCACAGTAGCTTCCAATAAAGCACGCTCATGGCCGTGACGTCCTAGGAAGTGGCAATCACCTACGATTGCTTTCATCGTACTCACTGCCCACTATCCTTGAGACTACCCATGCATGATTCCCGAAGGTGTGGGAATTGAACGCCACAATCCTCATGCACCTGATTCGTATACCCTTCGATAATATACTCCCACGCCTTAGTCACTCTGCCCGTAGAGTAATGCTACCTTGTGGTTGTGACTGACTTTCGCGCAGATGGGGGCGGTATTCGTGGGTACTCGGCGCTTTTGATACTTCAAGAACTCATGAGAGCCATCGGCAGACTTGAGAAGGCATATAGAGATGGATCAGACGGACCCGTGGACCCTGCGAAGTCAAGCTATCACCCTTTATCACCAGACACTAGGGCGATCACAGATCCGGATTTGCTGGATAACCAAAATGCTGTTGAGCCTGTCAGGTCGGCTGAGTCTACCAAAACAGAAACTTCGCCATGGCTTCCATGCCACTATTTCGACTATGTGGCTGGTACAAGTACTGGAGGGTAGGTCAAGCTTGCGAAGTGAAGAATACGCAGCTGAACATGCATATAGATTGATAGGAATAATGATCGGACGTCTAAGAATGAGCATTGATGATTGCATCTATGAGTACGAGCAATTAGGCGGCAAAGTCTTCGGACACCCTCGCCACTTCCACCTCCGGTCACCTCTCTTCCTTCCCAGGGACAAATATGCCTCTAGGCGACTGCGGAATGTCGTGAGTGATGTTGTTAGGCGGCGAGTCCCGAAAGAGTCCTTCTTTCCTGGCGGAACGAACTTTGCGTTTGATGAGAATAGATGCAGAACGTATGAACGGCACTCTTGACTGAGTAGCTCACACTGACATCGCATAGAGTTGTTGTTGCCTGGCAGAAGCAGCCATCGCCAGGAGCTGACAAAGTCTACCTGTTCCGAAGCTACAAGAACTTACGCAAGGGTGCCTCTCAAAAGACACGGCTACTCGACAGGAATCCCGCTCTCGCTCACGATATACCAATATGGCAAGTGGCTCGCGCTACGTCGGCAGCCCCGACCTATTTCAGACCTATGATGATTGATGGGCGTGAGTACTTGGATGGCGGCTTTGGTACAAACAATCCATGTGAAGAGATACACGCGGAGGTCAGGAAGATGAACAACTACTCGAGGAATTGTGCAGCAACAATATTGAGTGTCGGAACAGGCAAAAACAACGAGAATAGCCGGTTCGCTGGGAAAGGCCTTGCACGTTACTTGAATTACAACAACTTTGCGCGAAAGTGGGCTACAGACGCAGAGGAGGCACACAGGAGAATGTTGGAGAAGGCCGAAGATGAGATCTTTGATTACTTCAGACTCAATGTGGATGAAGGCCTTGGCCCGATGAAGCTTGATGAATGGAAAGCTACCAGCAGGCTCAGAACACGCCTTGGGAAGGTCACGGGCAAGCTTGGATCCTCCAAAAACGCCAATAGCACGGATACAACAGAAGCAGGGTGTATCAATAGTCAGCAAGCCCAAGAACAGGCGGAGAGCCACGTCCATACGCAAAACGGCACTATCCCCGAAGGAACAGCCAGCCGCGGGATCCCGCAAACACAAGAAGCTCAAACAGAAAGTCTGCCAAACCCGGTATATGTGGACCCTAACTCGGGGATTGAGATGAGCAGCCTAGAAGCCACCACTCCCGTAGATGAACCACCATTAACCAACCCCACCAACAATCACAATGACACTACACATGCCACGGGTTCCCCACCACAAAGTCACGAGGGTAATGCCGCGCAGGGCAAATCATCAAAGCTTCAAGCATACTTCCAACCGAAGAAGACAACCCTCGAAAAGATCCGCGGCTACACGCAGACGTACCTTCAACGAAGCGATGTACAGCAAGAGATTGAGAAGTGCGCCGGTTTACTTGTCAAGTCTAGGCGTGCTCGGGCGAAGGCGGATCCACAGAGATGGGAAAAGGCTTGCTTTGGTGCTTGGTATCAGTGCAACGTTACGGGTTGTCCGCGTGGAGAGAAAGAGTATGACGGGCGGAGGGCGCTCAGGAAGCACATGCTCGACAAGCATAAGGAGCTCTTCCCTCCCCAAGGTAACGGTAGGATCGAGGCTAAGTTGAACTCGTGCAAGATCATCATCCATTGATAAGGATCCAAAAACTGTGCCAGGCGAAGGCGTCTTCCAAACTGTGGATAACGAGGAGCTACGGCGGAAGCAGGTCCCCGCCGACTGGTCGATAGGAAGTGAGTCTGGCCCTCGCTGGATATAAAACGATGTCACCTGAAAAGCCAAGGGCTAACGATTATCCGCAGAATCGACGCGAACCATTGATTGAGCCAGTACCTGAACCAGTCAAGCAACGAGATCTGAACAATAAAAAAAAACACCTACAGAGTTGTGTGTGGGCGTATTAGTTTCTCCCGGTACTATGACTTTGCATTAATACCCCGTTGATGATTCCTTGTTAGCGACATTTGTATGAATTTGGAAAAGCATTGGGTGGGATCATGGTTAACAATCAAAAGTCAATAACACTTGAGGCGCAAGGAGATACCCCAAAAAGCTCACTGTTTATAATTGCGGAATTCGTATTCTTAGTGTGCCGTTGTACATCATTACCACTGATTTAATCTATTTCCAACATTCTCAACCCTCATCCAAGCCGGATCCAACAAACCACGCTCGTACTCCCACTCCACACCAATCGCCGCACCCCCACCACTCCTTCGCGCGCCAAAAGCACAACCCAAAAGCCCCCTACAGCGCGCCTAGAACTCAACCAAATGACCCATCTCATGAAACTTCATCTCATACGATCGCCAAACTTCACCTCGTATATCTATTTCAATACACCATCGAATCAATTCCGACATCCCGCGTGGGAGTCGCAGGATCTACTCCCGTTCCAACAAACGGGCCATTCCCGCTTCACGTGAGAACGTCTGTCTTAAAGAGCCAATTCAGCGGGCCGTGGCATTTGAGGCTCCGAGCCGCTGGGAGTTGGATATGAAGAGGCGATTGTTTCGTGCGGTTGAGGGCGGGTAGGTCTCGAAATAAGATGAGATGAGATGAGATGGATTTGGTGCAAGATGGAAGTACGTATTACTGCATGCAATCCCACGCCGGGCTTGCCTTGATGCACTCGGCAGGGGCATATGAATGAGAGTATATAGGAGCCATATCCCAGATGCCGTATGTTTCCTCGCCCTTATCAGAAACACGACGTCCCGGACGGAGATTCCACTCATTTGATACCGCACAAGATCCTCTATCAGGATTGTCCGCTCATTAGGGATCTTCATGGTAAGATCTTCAGCCCCCCTCACAATCAGTCTATCCTAATTCTCCACTGCACAAATGCACCACCCAAATTTCCCCACCATCCTCTTCCTCCTCCCAACCTTAACAGCCGGCACCAACCCTATCCTCTCCTCCTCCTTCACTTGGAACCAAAACTGCGGCCCAACAGTAGCCTGCGGTCCCCTCGCCGCCGGCATCCGCGGCATCGGCTACGCAGCCGCCAACAACGCCACCTACGCCTCCAACCAACCCATCATAAACGGCGTTGGCGCCGGCTGCGGCCAATGCTGGCACCTACAACCTCTGCACAACCAATTCCCCTCCAACGGATTGAGACTCGGCACGCCAGTAGTTGTGAAGATCAACGATCAGTGTACGGATGCGGGGTATTGTGATCAGGAAGAGGGGGCGAATAGTGCGAATGTGAATACGCGGTATGGGAAGCAGGTGCATTTTGATCTGTGTAATGCGACGGGGGTGACGGATCAGTTTTTCGGGGAGGTGGGGGCGGGGGTTGTGATGGGGTTGGCGAGAAAGTTGGACGATTGTAGTCAGTTGGGGGATGGGCCGTTTGGGAGTAGGATTGGGACGTTGGGGGGTGGGGAGGAGGGGTTGTCGTTGACGGGGCAGGCGTCTGGGATTCAGGTTGTGCCGGATGCGAGTGGGATGGGGAGTGTGGGTGGTGCGTTTCAGGTTGCTACGGCGGCGCCGAGTAGTAGTGTCATCGCGAGCAGCAGTGCTGTGATTGGCATTATTCCTGTGTCGAGTGGTAGGATTGCGCCAGGGAGTGGTTCTCTGGCTGGAAATGCTGGTGTCGACCCGACGAACGAGTACGCGGTTGATGAGGACAGCGATGATGACTATTGTGGAGAGCTTTGAGTTGTGGCTGCTGCCCGGGCGCTGCGAGATGTCCACCAAGAACGTTTTCGTGTATGTCAGCGAGAGGGAGCGAAATCATAAGCTTGCAATTGCAGTTCGATGAGCGGACAATTATTGCTTTGTCGGCGTTCATTCGCAAATCTTTAAACGTTTCCATTGATGTGTATCACTTTCTCTTGTCTATTCACGTAATCCAGTAGATCCTCAATGGTGCATACTTTCAATCCCCACCTTTTCCCAAACCTCAAGCATCCGTCTCTTCTCATCATCCCTCCCTCCTTTCTTAATGCTGACCCTTCCACCCCTTCGCCATCCTCCACCAACTCGCATATGACGCCAGCCGGTCTCTTGCCTGCTAATCGACAGAATTCGACAGCAGCCTCCGTATGTCCCTGTCGTTCTCTGATTCCGCCATGACGAGCACGCAGGGGAAGGATGTGTCCTGGCCGCCGAAAGGAGGCGGGATGGGAAGAAGGCGATGCAAGAGTTCGACAGGTAAGGGCGCGGTCTTGAGCTGATATGCCAGTTGTCACAGAAGGATCTGATGAATCTATGGATATAGTGTAGGCAGTGCGATTGGGATCGGTGTTTTCGATGACCATCTGGGGCAGATCAAGGGAGGTAGTGAGGGTTGGAGGTATTGGAGCGCAGACGTAACCGCTGAAGTCGATACTTTAGCAGGTAGCTGAAGCGGGCACGGAGCTGGCTACCTCGTATGCCTGATCATAAAAGCCATCTTTTCAGTTGTAACATCCTCCGCAGCTATAATAAGATCGCCTTCATTCTCGCGGTCTGTGGAGTCGAGGACTACTATGAAGTTACCGTTCCCTGAAGGATGGGTCAGTAAATGTTCCAAAGAGTCCTGATTGAGCAGATTCACGAAGAGTGACAATCAATTGCAAGCGGAGGTACCAAGGTGGGAAGGAGGAATCAACGATAGCTGACATACTGAATGCTTCGATTGTTTCATGTATACTATCGAAGTGGACCTTCGACTCCCCATTGGGAGACATCTGCAAGCCGCAGAAACGGTTGAATGCTTGACGATATTATTCTCGAACTCTGGCTCGTGGTAGCAGCTGGTTGTTCTGCGTGGAAGATTGACCAATTCACCAAGGGTCGTTTGAGTTTGGGGGGGAAATGGTGTCCCTCCAACCGGTTAAATGGTAGCAGAGTTCCCGAATACTTATGTGATCATGATCAGGTTGATTTCAAACGTCTGAAGCTACCGTTGATGTCTTTGGAGGTTGTACTTGCAACTGGCAGTAGAGGGGAAGTCGACGCTTATACAGCATGAGCAATTGATGCAATAAGCAGAAATGTGCTTGGCTGTAGAATAGGCTCGGGACAAACGCCGATAGCGGGCCGACCATCCCTGTCTCGAGCTGTGACTTTCTTTTATTGAGGACAACAATCTTCTACCCATACGAGCCACACTTCTTCCGTGGTCGCTTTTTCATGGTGAGATATTTCATGCCATCAGCCTGTGCTATGAGGGTTCAAATTCCCATATTTCCTTATGTCTACGAAGTCAACTGATACGCCGCTGATGCGTCACTAAACCCCCCAGCAAATAGCGGCCTTCTAGAGCCATAGCCACTTCTCTCTCTCATATCAAGATCTGTATGGATTCCAGGGAGATCTCATTGCTAACTCGGCAGCTCCCATCGCCGCAACATCTTGAGCACCTACTTGTAGTATATCTGGCATATCGTCCATGGCATCCAACAGCACTTCGATCATGACAGCCACAAATTGTTTGTCACCAGCGCTCTCTCCAAGCAACAGCACTTTGCTCGGCTTCAAATAGTACGTCTCTACCATGAGCTCTAAGAGCCGCTCCCGAACCATCTCCCAGTAGTACTCTTCCCGCGGGTTGTCATGCTTGGCGTCATTGCCGAGAGTGAAGTCCTCCAAATGTTGGCCAATCGGTTCCCAGAGGTAGTAAGCTGAAGCAGTGCGAGAGAACGCCACTGTGAGCGCAGTTCTAGTGTACAGAACTGCCAGTACTATATCCAGTGGCCAATTATGCTGCTCATCCCTGCAGGCAAGAAGGTTGGTATAGTTGGAACAAAGGCCGAGACCGTAACCTGCGTATGCGGCCGTTGTCTCCCGCAATAGGCCAGGTAGATAGGCCCCGGGAATGTAGTCTAAATTGTGGTATTCGAGGGCGTCATGCACATCTTCTTCGTAAAGAGCGAGCAGGTGGGGTGTTGCTGCCGTGGCTGAGCAAATTCTGTATCCGAGATAACCTTCAACTGCATCTTTAAGGCTCTTGATCATAGTCGCGAGAGCACCCACATCTTCTGATGCGGGCAGTCCAACTGCTTTGCGGGCGCTACGCTTTGCTTGCCGGGGCTTATCTCTGAAAGCATCGGGAAAGTTTGTATAAGGAGGCCTAAAAGTACATTTAGTAAATGTTCGACTCCCCACAGATTGGGTAGAACAGACGCTAAGTGTTGGGAAGACGCCAGGGAAAGACGCGCGAGGACTTCCATGTACTCAGACGTGCCTTCGACTTTTGTGATAGCCACTTTCGACCCGTTACGGTAGCTCAGAGCAGCGGTACTGTTCAATTGTTAATGGAATTGTGTCCAAATATGCAATGGAAAGTCTAACCCATAGCCAGCTGTTAGATCAAACCCTACGCCCACGCCAACTACGGTGTGCCGCAATTACGGTGTGCCGCAATGGGCAAGTGGTCACATCAAATATTTTCAACTTTAATTTTGAACTTTTATTTCTAAAACCTACCCCACCACATTTGCAATTATCAATAATCCAGCAACTACACCACCACCAGCGATCCAATCATCTACAGCGCCTACAATATAGCTTATCTAATAGTACTCCATCGAATTCCTGCCTCTTATCCTGATACCGCCGCCACTAAGTCTGCTGCCATCAACTGTCGGCCCTCCGCAACCTATGTTTCCATATATACTCAACAGCGGTATAGATCACCAAGCACTTGCTACGCAGTACTTAGCTATATCTTAGCTACCAACTGAGGCGCCAGTGACGTATGAGGACCTCTATAGCAATGCGCATACATATGCTTGTCGGTACACATCATAGGCGGGCCTTCCCCACCGCTAGCTGGGGCGGAGACCTGGACTATGCGATAGCGGGGTGGAATCGCAACCCGCCCAGCCACTCGCAGACGTAGGATAGTATGTAGAAGGAGGGCGGGAGGCTGGTAGGAGGTTATCTTGCCTGTAGGGAGCAGTCAGCGCAGTCTACTATATATTGTTAGTAGAGATAATATGAGCATTTCACCTATTTCCGGCGGCGACATGTACGGTGGCGGGAGACGACGGCGCATAGTTCTGACCACCAGCAAGGGTTTATTGCGTATAGAAACGACTACTTGAGTTACTTAATAGACAGTCAATAGCTGGTGGTGGTGTAGTTGCTGGATTATTGATAATTGCAAATGTGGTGGGGTAGGTTTCAGAAATAAAAGTTCAAAATAAAAGTTGAAAATATTTGATGTGACCACTTGCCTATTGCGGCACACCGTAGGTGCGGGCCGCCAAAGCCTGCTTAGTGCCGATCATCTCTAACCTCCATATCTCTTACGTCCAAGTAATGCGATGATCAAAGGGCGCATCAGTACCACCCTGACTTAGAGTACCAGTGGGGCTGATGTGGCTACTGGCAAAGAGCCAGTGGATACCAGTCGTCAAGGAAGAGCAGAAGGGGAGTGCAGGCTACTCTTGTGGAGAGGCAGGGAAGATGTGAGCACCTGTCAAACACCACAGTCTTGGCCATGGTTGAGACTAAGTTGTTGTATCTGCTGCTATGGCTGACACAGAAATTCCGAAGACTGATTTCTCACGACCACCTGACCCAAGGATCAGACACCGCCAAATCCTAGGATTGGAATGAATCCTCGAATAATGATAGAGAGGGTCCCTGGAAATAGCATGCTAAGAAGTCAATCACTGACACACGCCCTGTAATCCCCTCTCCGGCCACTGCCATACCTCGTGTCTTTGCCAATGTCAATCCAATGTCTCGCTGTACAGTACCTTATACCTATTCCTCCTACATGCGAATCCGGTCAATCTAAAAACAGCAATCTGCATTTGGTCCCTTCTTCGAAGTCTTTGTTCAAGTATCAACCCTCTACCTCCGCCCCCCTTTCCTGCCATTGCGCTTGGCAACTCCAGTGCCCCTAACTCTCAGCACGCTCGACGTCGGTGCGTTCTCAGCGTCCTCGTCGGGATTGGGGTTTGCATTAAGCACCAATTTTGCGCCCGCTTTCCTTCTCGGCTGCTTATTCTTCAACGCCATTTTGACCTCTCCCTCAGTTCCCAGGATGACGTTGCCTTTATTGTCGACTATGGTCCCCTTCTTCGAGACCTTGGGAAGACTCCTGGCTTTCGGATCGTACACGATGTTGCCGCATTGGAATCTGGGTACTGCATGCTGGGTCCGAGGTCTCAATTCTCTATGCGACTTTGCTGCTGGGGGCGGTGTTGGTAACGCCGACGGCGCAGGTGCTTGTGCTGGTGCCGGTCCTGGTGCCAATGGCATGTTAGACTGTGCTGGTGCTGCATCTAGCGTCTCCTGTGGTGTCTTGCTGGCGGTGAACGGTATTAGATTCCTTGGAAGTCCAGCATGAGGGTTTCTGCCCCACCGCATATTCCGATCCGCGACGATTTCACAATACCGCTGTTTACAATCATCCACCTGCCGACGTAGGCACCATGCGATGTTAAGCCAATCCTCGATGTCGTAGTCCTGCACCGAAGAACGCAGCTTCTCGTCGTCTTTCGCTGTCCAAGGCTCGTAAGGATCGGGCTGATGAGTGTATGGCAGACGGCCTTCTTTGCTTTGGACATTCATCACGACGATCTCATCTGCCTCATTGAGCTCGGGGATCACATGTTGTGTGACGGCGCCGTTAGCATCTCTATCCCAACGTAGACCTTCGTATGTGGGCCGTACATTCATTGGCGGCGTGCTGTTAATCTCGTCAACGTTGGTTCGGTCTTCATCTTCTTCGACTTTGATCTGAATTATATGTCTAATGGGTTCGATATCGTGGTTTGACTGGCGACCATTGCCCTCGTTTGAAAAGCTACTGTCGCTTGTATCGGCTTCCCCTGATTTCTCTGCGTTGCCGGTACTAGCATCGCTATTACCCACAGTTTTCGTGGTGGAAACTGTTGAACGTTGACCTCCTCGGCTACTGACCTGGTTCATAAGGTCGTTGACCGCGTCGGAGGTAGCAATCTCACTTTGTGCGGAACGGCGGACACGCTTGTTATTAGCCGGTGATCCCAACACGCTACCAACTTCTACTGAGTCGGTGGCTTCGAAAGTATCACGGTCTCGCTTCTTGCTTGCTTGGGGTGAAGCGACCGTTGTGACGTCCTCGATGTTGTTGAATTGCTGTGGGCCTCGTTTGGCAACGTCCCTCATAGTGTCTCGCATCGGTCTTGAATTGTTTGGCTGTTCTGTTTGTGAAGTGCAACGTCGCTTGGGTCTGGATACGAATTCATCGATCTCCGGGTCCTGGTTCTCCGAGTCCAAGGAGGTTTCTCGTCCTCGCTTTGCGCCAATCATGGACGTCGTCTCGAACTTATCCAACAAAGCATGTGCAGTTTCCCTGGTTGTGGCTTCGGTAGGAGCTGCCTCAGACTTGGGGGTGCTTTTACTGGGCACTTCGCTTATAATGTCGTCCAGAGCATTTATCATCTGGCGGGTAACGTCGGCCTGTGGTTTGAACCGATCGGTGAGACCAACCTCCTTGTCATCGTCTCTCTCCCCGGAATGACCGATAGTCATGGCTCCTCGCCTCTCCCGACCTGGACAAATGTCCTCGTCATTGCTCAATTCTACAAGGGCACCAACCTGCTCGTCCATCACTCTCTCCGCGGAAAAGCCGACCTCATCACCGTTCAACATTTTCGATCGATGATGCGAACAATGCTCTTCCACGTTCGAGATGATATTTTCCGCACTTGCTATTCGAGACTTAGCTTCCTCTCCTCTTCATCATCACCGAAGAAGGACATACTTCCAAGACTTCTGCTACGGCCTCCTCGCTCCAATAGTACTCTATTCAATTCTAACGGCGACATACCGATGAGGTCGATCTCGCCAGATGGCCCGACTGCATCTGTGGTGTTCAAGCTTTCTTCACTCACTACAGGCTTGTCAGTACTCTGATCGAGGATGGTAGAGTCTGGGTATACTCACTGCCTCGACCTGTAAAACCTTTGTCCCAGTTCACTGACCTAAAAGCCATCCTGACTCTCGTGTTTGCGATGTCTTGATGGTGCCGCTCCTCTTCCCTACTCATGCAGCCCCAGTCCTCGTAACCTTTCACCCGGATCAGACCCTTGCTAGCAAGGTAATGATATTGTATCACGCTTGCGTCAAATTCTCTATCACAGTTGATGTTGTGTTGACCTCCCTGTACGTGTGTGCATGGAGGCACCTCTTGGGCGTGAATGTGCCTGTTTGCTCTCGCAGCGAGATCATCTTCCCGCTCGGATAATTTCTTCACAGTATCAATCAGCTCTTTGTCGCACGTGATCTCCTGGTATGAAGCCATATCAACGGTAATGCTTTGCTCAACGAAACAGACGGTCACAGATGTATGCAATATACACTTGTGGAATCTTGAATGCAGTTGTTTGAACTGGTGGTATTGTCTTGCTTATTTGTGAGCGTGGTGGAAGATAGGGCCCGGTGAGTCGGTGGTGGAGAAGATGTTTGTGCGTGATTGTCAAACTTTCGCGTCTTGAAAAAGTTCGGGGTCTGGAAGTAGGAAACTGTTGTGTGTTTTCGAAATCTGCAAAGAGTAGACAGCAGTGTTGTAATGTGCACGTATGCAGAACTACTTGCGGAATATCTGTATTTGTATGAGCGCTGGTCGATGCTGTGTTGTTCACAATGTTATAGCAGATACAGCACGGTGTGTTTGCAATCTCGCTAATGCGGTGTCAAGCTACTCGAGAACATGAAGAGAGAAGAGAAAGATAGGAGAGTAGGCCGTGGCTTTATCTCTCATTCGAATGTGTTCAAAAGATGAATAGATTCACTACTCGCGGTCTCTGCTTCGATACGTGCCTCTCAGCACATCACTTCGGAGAAAGTGTTCAAAAACTCCTACAACACTTAAAAACCCCTCATATGCAGGGGTTTTAACAGCCTCAAACTCGCTCAATGGCTTTGCCTCGGGATACATGGCGCCAGCCGAGGAGGCGGAACTGTGAAGTTGCTGTTCTGGATCAAGGCAGAGCGGTATGGACCATTGCAGATGCGGCCAATGGTGGGGACTTTGAACACAATTACATGTCGAACATGGCCGCAGAGGGGTTTGGCAACACTGTGCACAGCACGAAATGTGAAGAGGGGAAATTGTCTTGGTCCCAGGGGCGTGGCGAGTCATGTGAGCTATTTGCCTCAAATCGAGCTTTAGGTGGACATGCACATACATTCATTTGCGTTTCTCGAAAATGGTGCCTTGGCAACGGCGGGCCATGATACGCTGCGAATGTGTTGTGAGAATATCGTAAAGGAGAGACACGATATCGAAGCACAGCAATCGCTTCAACCTGAGGCTTGTAGCCTTCCCTCACAGACGGCAGTAGTCACCATTATCCCTTTCTTCATCTAATTGCTTCGTCACACCGCTCATGTGATTTGAATCTCGCATTGATACCATGAAGCGTGGTTGCTGAGAACATCAACTTACGCAGATTATACTCGTTGTTTGAAGATATCAGGTATCATATGGAGGCTTGCGCAGGGATGAGGATATTGCAACTTCCTACTTTTCACATGCTGTGTGAGAAAGGTGGCATTTCGATTTCCGCCATGTCATACGCTTTTCCACGTGAGAAGGCGTAGGCTTCGAGATAACTAATCAGCAAGCCTCCCTTGTTCGATCTCATCGCTTCCAACTCACCACACAACTACACGCATCTGTCGCACCTATTCCAGATAACATCCCTCACAGTCCTGGACTCGGATTATACGTGGGGTGAAATCACCAGCGTACTCCTCCACTTTCTCGGAACAGGAGTAAGTCTTCGGAATCTATCCGGCATAGCAACACAATCGCTTATGAAACCCGTCCGATATCTATCATTCATTATCGAATCCTCCTTCACCACATCTTCATAGTGGCTGACGTGCTCATTCTCGAATACCTCGTTGTCGGTGCTCTGAGTGTAGGGCTGCATACTATCTGGTTGCTTCGGCTAGGCGCTCCACAGCTTGAGAAGAGTGTTCCTCGGATGGTGTATATCTAGGGGACATCTATCTGGTTTCGAGTGATCCGAGGGCCAGCGATCCAGGGTTTCTTTAGACAGGCATCATTCGAGCACAAGCGAAAGAACAGCCACCATGAACGGCTTCCTCCTCGGTTTCCTCACACCCTTCCTTTACCTAGGCTGTATCGCTAGTATCGTCTACTTCTCCCAGGGCACCGGTTTCGAGTGCGATTTGCTTTCATTCTGTTCTGAATTCCATGGGGTTTTGGTGGTTGTCATGCCCGCTATCTGGGAGATGTTTTTTGGGGCAGAGGAAATGGAAGATGAGAAGACTGCGCTGCTTTGGGGGGTGTCGTCGGGCTGTATGTTGGGGTTTGTGTTGGCAAATCTGGTACCGGGGTTGGATCTTGGTGATGGGCAAGGGGTTTGTTATGGCGGTGATAGGCTGCTGGAATTGGTGGCGACGATTTGGGGGTGGTAGGCAACATCTAATGGGAATTAGAATGTGGATTTTGGCGTTTAAATGTGGCGCTTTTCACTCATACAAACCAAAATGGCGTGATACTCGATCATAACCGGTAAGAGCTGTATATAACGTGGGATACCATGGATGGCCAGGGCACCTTCGACGTGCCAAACAAGCCATGATTTCTCTGCCATTCGTTCAAGTTCAATTAGTACCAATAGATCAAATTGATGGTTCTTCTCTCCACATTTCGAAATGTTGAAGGATTCTCAACAACTAGCCACCGATATTCTAAGCGAATGTGATAACTTGACTTGGACTGCAGCCGAGCCAGAAGTAGCCCCTAGCAAAGCGTGTGATCAAGCACGTCTTGATGTTCAACATTCAGATTAGGACAGGACGTCGTCATTCGTGTCCGGCAAACATTTGAAACGAGTATCTTGCTCTCCTCTAGACCTTCTAAAGCGCCCCTAGTATGGTGGTGTGTAGGCTATCTCTGAATCTCTGGACTGCGAGTACTCGAGCCTTCCTATTCACGATGGCGATGTGCATTGGGAAAGACACGTCATGGACTCCTCCCACACGCTTGGTGCATGGTCAATAGCTAACATCCGTACTTTTGTAAGACGTCGCCAAAGCGTAGAAAAGAAGGACTCTATGCGAACTGTTGACAACGGGCATATACTGCATGAAGTTTTAGTGTAGTTTTGGCATCGGTATATAGTCGGAGGGGGATGGCTAGATCATCATCCAAGTACAGGTCGTGTTCCCCTTCATACGAGTAGCTAGGATCGAAGACGGGAGTCATCACAACTTCCTCCTTGATCCTTGACACCATACTAGCTCCAGTAGCGTTGATGCCAACTTTTCGTACGGCGATGAGATTCTGCCAGAAACCGAACGCCTCAAAGTCAGATAGCGCGAAAGAATTTGCTGCTTCTTTGCCAAGCTTTTGATGCCCAGAAGGATGCCGTGATGATCAGGCGCTCGATCTCAGTCTAGGAAATAACCGGACGACCATAGAGTAGAGCTAGGAGTCAACTATATTGGCTCGCATGGTCTTCAGGAAAGGCTTATGATAAACAACAGGAACCAAGCGCCCAACTGTCCTCTTCCTCCTAGTTCAAGCCAGCATTGCCTGGTCATGAAATCTCGATATGGCAAATTCCGTGATGGCGTCTGCGTTGTTGACAAGAACAAGGTCGCTCAAGACCGGATTTCTCAAACCTAAAGTCTGCCGAGCCGCATTCCTAACGGCACTTGCCGCAAACACCTCACCATTAGCCACAAACCATCTCCAAACAGACCGCCTCGTGTCATTCCACCAACGATCTTCTTTCCCAGCCTCGGCATACAAAACTCAGTCTTGCATCCTATTCGCCCACCTCGTCATGGATCGCCGAAATAGGCTTCCGCGCCGTTTGATCCCCTTCCGCTTACACTCCCGAAATGGCGTCACCCTAGCCTCCATTAGGCGCAGATCCTCAAATCCGACATCAATGGGGAAATGCGCATATGCAGTGTGCAAGAACAGAGCCACTAAATTACTTGACGCGTTCCATTTGTTCGTGTTCCTGCGTTGAATGTCGTAGATGGCTGCACCTGTACCGTTGAAGCCGCATGCATGGTGCATATATGCGCTCGACTCGTGGTGTTGAGCGATATGCGTACGCATTGTGCCTGCAGCTACTGGAGCTGGGTAAATGCGCAATGATGTAGGTATCCATGTGGCTTATTGGGTGGAAATTAGTAAATGAAGCCATTGGGATTTGTGCTATAAAGCAACGGTCGTCTTCACCGTTTCTGAGCTCCTCATTCCGATTCACAAGCAAGAAGGATCACTATCAAACTCACCGATCTTATTCTCAACTTCTCTACTCCTCAGTCTCCTAATCTCCAACACAAACACATTTCATCGCATCTTTCAAGAACGCGTCCTTCAACCACCACAATGCATTCAAACACCATTCTAACCCTCCTGTCCCTCACCTCCCTCGCCATCTCCCTCCCCGTCGCCGTTGTCCCCCCAGCCGGCCTAAACTCCTACCCAATACCCACCTCCGGCTCTTCAGAAAACAAACCCGTTGATGTTGTATCCAACTCTCTATCCCCCCTCTCCGCCAACGATGCCGGGAACTCCAACTCCGACACCGGCGCTCTGAATGGCAACACCATTGGCAAGCGTACCAATCCAGTCGACGTCGTCTCGAACTCTCTCTCGCCCCTTAGCGCCAACGATGCCGGAAACTCCAACTCCGACACTGGTGCCCTAAACGGTAACACTATCGGCAAGCGTACCAATCCAGTCGACGTAGTCTCCAACTCCCTCTCCCCCCTCTCCGCCAACGACGCCGGAAACTCAAATTCCAACACCGGCGCCGCAAACGGCAACACCGTCACCCTCCCCCGCCGCACAAACAGCAACCCCGTCGACGTAGTCTCCAACTCCCTCTCCCCCCTCTCCGCCAACGACGCTGGCAATTCCAACTCCAATACCGGCGCCCTAAACGGCAACACCATCGGCAAGCGCACAAACCCCACAGATGTCGTCTCCAATTCCCTCTCTCCTGGCTCGGCGAATGTAGCTGGGAATAACAACAAGAATACGGGGACGCTGGATGGGAATACTGTTAACGTTGATCCGACTGTTTCGCCTACTGTTAACGCGTAAGGTGTGTCTCGTCCCCAGAGCGTGAGGCGGGTGAAGCTGATGGTTTTTTGGAAGGTAGACCGCAGGCTGGGACGAGTGTGAAGGCGGTTGTGAATGTGGATGGGAGTGTGACGGAGAGTACCTGAATCGAAAAAGAACATGGCAGCTGGTTGAGCCCCCAGCGGTGTGCTCCCAATGCCTGTTCTGCTTGTTTTGACTCCATTACTAGACTGTGGTATGCTAGGCAGCTTGGTTGAGCCCCCAGCGGTGTGCTCCCAATGTCTCTTGTTTTTTGCTGCTGTTGCTGTTTCCGTTCTTGGGGTTTGCTGGCGCATGGGAAATCATGTACAGCTTCAACAGCATGGATGGTGGAAAGGGGTAATGTGTAATTTTAGATAGATAGAGATGATAACGAACTTGGGGCAGCCCCCAATATACCCACAACAACAGATTCAAGTGCTGATGCAGCTGCATGCATATAATTATCGACGCCAAAATGTTGGGCGTGATCGTACATCTGCAGCTTTAGTCTTGCATGCACCTACCGCGGATACCTTTGACCCAGAGTTTTGGGGTCCATGCACCCACAGAGCCGCATTTGGCGTGTGCGATTGGGAATTGAAGCCACGAAAGTCAAGGAGATGACGCTGGAAAAGCTGGGAATGACACAACATTGAATGCCAACAGACCCCTAACGTCCGATTTTCTGGATGTGTTTCGAAACGCCTAGAGATGCCGATCAACATATGTGCATGCAGCCACCAACGCCATGCTCTCTATAGAAGTAGAGAAAATTACATATGCAATGCAGAAAGACATTAGACACTGTGATCAGAAATACCTCCTCTAAGTGCCATCATCATGCTCTATCCCCTTTAGATATCTGTATACCTTCTTATGCTGTTCCAAGAAGATGAATGTAGCAATCGTATGCGGACCGAGCCTCACGAAACTGGGCACCCAGCCTCTAAACATCCATCCAACGCCTTCGTTGGCGATGGTTCGTCGTAGTAGGATGACTAGGCCTTCTTTCTCTTTTGCGCTCATAACGCGCGTTTTAATCACATCGACTGGGCTGCAGACGGTAGTGGCCACGAAACCCGCGAGGAAAGATGCGGTGAAGTGTGTCGTGAGGTTATCCTCCAGGCTTGTCTTCTCTAGCAGTAACCTCTTAAAGCCGTCGTAGCTTGCGAGCTGGGAGGCTGTCATCAGCACCGCTCGGAAACTGTTTGGCCATACGCCTCTGAACAGGCTTCTCCAGCCCTCTTCCCTTGACATTCTAAAGAGTCCATCAACGGCATTTTTGTAGTTCCTGCGCTGGGCTTTCGGAAGAGACATATCGTTCTGCATCCGCACGTTGAGAACGTCCGCTGGGTTGCCGGCTATACCGCCTAGGAACCCAGATGTGCTGGCCATGGCAATTAGACCTGCGAAAGATGGTGAGTGTCGGGCAGTGGTGAAGGTCTCTTTGAGTTCGGAGTAGACTCCGAAGCGCGTAGTGGAGTAGGTCAATTGGCGGAGGAGGGACGCGGAGAGCTATAAGTGAGAACTTTGTCAGCATTCTGCATTGCTAGGAGAGAAGGGAGTCGATGATGGTCGCGGACTTGAGATAGAAACGGAAGGAGGACCTACACCACGATAAAGGCCCATTACACTGTCATTCTTGAGGATATGCAGGAAGGTGCCGAGCATGCCCTTTGGGCCATCTGGAGTGCGAGTTTGTAAGCGGACCTGCCCTGTGTAAGCGCGGTATTCTTTGAGGAGTGAATGGTGGCTGAGGGTAATCGCATACCTTGACTGTAAACTCGATTAGCTTCCTCTTCGTCAAAGATAAGTAGAGTGTATATCAGAGCTCGTACTAAGATCCAATGGATGTGTCACCGTAGCAGCAAAACATGACGCTGATCCCCCAAACCAAAATGGATAGTGGACATGATGGGCTCCTTGTATTGGATTGTCCTTCTCCTTGTTTGTAGCAGACGAGGACATTTCTCTTCGACCATTCCGCTGGCAGTACGGCGTGTAGTAAGGGGTGTGGTGAGCGAGATCGGAGAGCTTGTAGGATTTCACAGGGCTGGGAGCGGACTGTGTTCCGTTGAAAATGCCGAGCCTTGGCGTGCCGGCTGGTTGATTGCGTGGTAATAGATTCTTGACATGTCCCATATCAACATCATTACCTTACCTACCATGTTTAGGGTCAAGCTCCTCAAGTCACGCCTTCCGTCTCAGGGAAGGGAACAAACAAGATCGAATGCCTTCTGATGAGCGCACGATTACACACAGATATAAATAGATCTCTCATACGCTACCAATCCTGAGCGCGTATCATCATCTTCGAGTGCAGCACGCTCAATAATTGTCAGGCAATTGCTTCTAACTGGGTTTCCACGCGAAGTGATAGCCTTGACTTGGGGCTCTAGATACTCGTTCTTCCCAATTTCATGCGGCAGACCACCGTAAAAGATACTCAATCAAGCAAATCTCTAGCCGCTTCACTGTCTTACAACTCGCTTTTTCTTTTCCGGCACAGTCCTTGTGCCAGATATCATTGATGGATTATACAGCCGATAGACCCTATCTGGGTCCAGGAAAATACTCGTATGTTCCTGATGGCCTGGTCTCACATGTTGCACCCACGCCAGGACCATTATGCATAAGATGCAGCACACTTGATATACCTGGGTACTTCATTGATTCCCCGGCAGACGACTTGATCTACGATTCAGAACATCTCTTAGGTAGCCTCGATGAAGTTCTCAACAAGCGCGACTGCAGCTTTTGCGAGCTAGTTGTTACTGCTCTCAAAGCAAGGCTTCCCGAAGTTGTGGCTGGTAGAGTTCCACTTGCCACGCTCGACAATTCACCTGTCAGGGTGTACTTGGGTGGTTTCCTTGCCGGGTCGTTCTACCTCGCATCGCAGTTTTGGAGTACACCGTTCCTCGGTAACAAAGACAAGCAGAGTGTCTACTGCATGATGGTCTACACCAACGTGATATTTCCTCCAGCAACACGCATAGCGGATCTAGATCGGGCTTTTATTCGTCTTTTAGCGAACGACGCTCACCTCCTGGGACAACATCCGATATATCACGGACGGCTGATTGGCAATCATGCCTCTCCGAGCCTGTTGTACGTGCATTTACCTAGATCGCTTTGCCTTGTTCATTTCTTGCAAAATATGCGGTTGCCCTTACTTTCAAATTCTGTTTTCCTCGGCCGACTTCTTCTTTCGGGCTGTTCCCTTTTGGCACAGAAATAAGTCTTGGCTGCCTAGTTGTTCCTTGTCCAGTTTCATCAAATGTCCATGCAGCTTCTTACCCGTGATTATCGCATGATGACCCCTGCGCTTTGGTGAGGCGCTTTCCAACATTGAGAAAGCTCTCAACTGCCTCGAAGAGTCTATCTCACAGTCCTAAATCTCTCATATGGGGAAGAGATGCTCAGAATTGGTGCAGTCCATCAAGTCCGAATTCTATTGTAGTATACTGTTTGGTACGGCTTTCGCTTTTCAGATGTCTGCTTGTCGTGTATACATTACGAGGTAGAATACTGACTCCCACCGGTGCAGGTGGTCCTGGATCAAGACTTGTAGGGACCATCATACATTGTGTGAGACTATCAGATCTCGATGGACTGGCCAGAATCTTGGTGGACCAAGAAACCTGAGATTCATAGATACCGAACGGATGTGCCTGGTTAGGTGGAGTTTCTTCACCCCCTCCCAGCACATAGCACTCAGCTACGTCTGGGGAGGCAAGCAGGGCTTGCAGCTAATCAAGTCGAACGAATCAACGCTATGTGTGGACGGAGCACTAAAGAAAGAATGGAATACGATACCAGCCGTTATTAGAGATGCTATCGAATTAGTCCAAGCTCTCAACGCCCTCGACAAAGAGTATGATGTTATGCTTTGGGTAGACCAGTTGTGCATCATTCAAGACGATCCTAAAGATAAAGCTATACAGATCGAGCAAATGGGTCAGACTTACTCAAGTGCAATAGCTACATTGATTGCTACGGAAGGAAGTCATTCAGACATCCCACTCTCACGTCTCCACCCTGACCAGGACACCGTCCAGTTCCCTAATAGCGACCAGTCACTCACAGCTCAAGTCAGCGGACCCAAGCAAGTGGTACGGAATATTGGCGGACTCCGGCTTATAAATGCTTTGTCAAGCATAAATCAGACCTTAGAACGGTCAACCTGGAACACGAGGGCTTGGACCATGCAAGAAGCAGAGCTCTCGCATACCTCGATTATCTTTGCTGATAATCAGGCTCACTTTCGCTGTGCCACAGACGTAGCTCATGAGGACATAGTCTCTGAGATTCCAGACCTGGCACTGAAAGAGATTGAACACACCAAAGAGAAGTGGTTCAACTCCCAAGCCATAGAACGCAGGCTATCTCCAGCCGATAATTGGGACTGGCCATTGACCTTTGATATGTACGCAAGGATCGTTAGGAGCTACACAGCAAGGAACATGACGTTTCCGACAGATATTCTAGCAGCTTTCAGGGGAACATCAGAGGTCATGCAGGCTCTTTCAGCATGGAAGATCTCAAATGGCTTGATCGAAGACGTCATTGACTTCACGCTTCTGTGGCGCCCTCAAGGCGTCATTCATCGCAGATTCCGATGCAACGGGGATCCATCAAAAGAGCTAGGTGCACATGATCTGGGGCTTCCGACCTATGCATGGTCAGCCTGGCATGGTCCTGTGACATGTCAGACAAACGTACTGGAAGGGTTCATATCCCTCATTCACCGCTTTGAGACAGTCAGTGCAGGTAACAAGAAACGTCATGTCGTGCGATATGGTCAGAACATCAATTCTGAAGAAACAGGAACTTATATTCTGAATCCAAAAGCCCCATTTGCACCACAAGACTGCTCTTTCTACAAAGATGTAATGCAAGGCTTGCATTGGGCGAAACCGATGGTACGAAGCCTGGCGTATCGAGCGCGCATGGTTAACAACCCTCACGGAGAGATCACAGACGGGCCAGCTATACTGCAGTTCACAAGTCTCGCAGTGAAGCTCCTGCTCTCATCTGCAGTCTCAGAGCGCCAATTTGCAAGCAATGAGGGCTGTAAGCGTGTGTGCCTACTCGATCAACACCGTCGGCGAGTTGGGACTGCTTGGCATGTACCACTTCTAGAGGAGCTAGATAGAGATATCGAGGCAATTGTCCTATCGAAAACGATATCTCAATCTGTGAACGATAGTTGGCAATTCGATACAGATGTTGGTGTGTGGGACGAATGGTGCATGGTCAACGTGATGTTGATCAAGCGACTACCAGAACGTGGGCTAGCAGAACGCTTGACAGTCGGAACCGTCCATGCACAGTGCATCAAAGATGGCCAGCAGGAGATGGTTCGACTTGTCTAGAGTAGAGACTGTCGACCATATCTTCTAGTCACTCACATGATTGCCACGACATATCTGAAGGAACAGTCGACACGGCGCAAGCAGTGAGATACCTGGGCACGGTGTTGCAACCCTAATCATGGATAATGTATTAAAAATATCACGACTCGATGTACGAGGAAGTTAACGGCAATAGCGTTTTCACAAGGCTCTTTAGTAGATGCGAGATTGTCAATCGCCTATACAGCGCAAATTGCCCATCTATGCGAAAGCATTCGCGTACTGTCTCGCGAATCGTGCTATGCGATGTTTGTTTCCTTGCTGAAAATCTCAGACGGCGGAGGAATTGGAGTTGAGACTTTGTATGATCGCCGCTCACTGGTCACCATGCAGCTTAGCATTCGTGGAGCCACATGTTTCCTATTCGTTCACGCCATCTCATCGACAACCACAGGTCTTACAAAGGATGCAGAAACTACTCTGCCACAAGATGGATCCTTAGATATTACCAATTCAACCTTAGCCGCGGAGGTGCTATCCCATCTCAAATACAAAGACCTAACATCCCAACCCTCACCCCTCCTGAACACCACCGTCCCCTCGATTCCGAACTCCAATGCCACATCATTGGAAGGCTTGCACGTAATCTGCGAAGGCCACAACGTCCTCCAATCGAGTTGCTTCGATGCCATAAACACCTTCGGCCCCCAATCTCCTCGTTATCTATCAGTCGGTGAACGCGTCCCCGGCATGCTCAATTACGACCTGAACCTCCCCGTACGCTGGATTAGCGGTACCTTTGCAAAACCACTTCACGAAACCTCTACCTAAAGCAAATAAACTAACAACACCGCAGGTGACGGGAGATGCATCATCGATCTCATTAAAGACCTAGACACTGCAGTAGCGCGTGTAATGCCTATAGCAATCCGAACAGCCGTCTTCCACCTCATCGCAACCTGCGTGACAAAAGGCCAAGGCGGAGTCGTGACAGGACTCAGTGCGTCAACCCCCCCCCCCTCCCGCCCTGCGCCCCCCGGGCCACATAAAGCAGAACCAGAAACATGAAAGCCAAACTCACACCCTAGAGCACACAGGTCCAGACAAAGACCTAGCAATAACACTACGGTCCCATCGGCCCCAAAACGTCGTCTGCGGTCCAAGCCACATCCCGCCCTTCCCCGATAACTGCGACTTCATGAGCGCGACAATGGAGACTGCCATGCAACCGCTCTTGCGCTTCGGTCCAGCCGGGAGTCCGAACATCGATGCTGGGCTTCCTAGTTCATGGAGTACGCGTGGTGCGTATTTCCCACCTGTACCCATACCCACACCCACAAACACCAACTCGCCTGTACTAGTCCTAACACGAACTCGTCCACAGCGCCCTTCGGTTGTCTCAGAACCATAAGCGCCACAGATCTAGGTAGAGCTACGCGAGATAGTATTTCGCGCTATGATCTCTGGCAGGCGTTCGTGTTAATTAAGGGGATGTGTGTGCGGTATGGGCGGTATGGGCGGATTACGGGGTTGGGGACGGGGGGGAAGATGCAGATGGATGCGATTAGTCCTGTGAGCGGGAGTGAGCGGGAGGTTGGGGCTTCATAGACAAATGGTACGAGGGGGGTTGGGGGGGGATTTTTATAAGGAACGCGGGGTGTTCTAGGTTTAAGGGAGGCATGGAGTTATGGGAATGGTGGTATAGCAGAATAAGAGCCAGGAAAGCGTCGTGCGTACTGAGATTAATGCGTAGAAATGATAAGACATCCAGCTATTGGTGCCGCAACCGGGTCGCAGCTACTATAATTTACCCCCAATCTCCAAAAACATTGGGCCCGAAGCCAACAATGATAGCCCGTACCCTGACTTTCGAATACTTCATACTATTGAATTGTTTCCTTGTATCTATGCTCCTCTAGTCGTCTAACAGACACGAATCGTCTCACCATACACTGATAGCAATACAAAGTTGGATTCGAGTCAAATCATACAATAGAGCATGCTTGCTAAAGCAATTGCGATTGAGAGCAAATGTCGCCGCATAAGCAAAGGACTCAGAGCTCTGGTGCTGTCCACCCGTCTCTTACAATCTTCATCAGTGCTGCTTGCTTGTGGGGAAATGACACTTCTCTCTCCTGGAAGAAGCCGACGTCTCTCAGGTAATTGATGAATCTGTCGCAAGATAAGCAACGGGAACAAATACGCCATCAGTAGCAGGACGTCGCTTACTTCTTATTGTCGATTCTCGGCTCCACAAGCACCCCCTGCGTCCTTGGGTCTGCCAGCCAGAAATAGTGCACCAGTGCACTCATCCATACCTTAACCCTGTGAGGCCCTCTGAATTCCTGTTCGCCTATCAATGCATGGAACCCTCTGTCCCAGTTATCGACACCACTGCCTGTCATATGCCTGCCCAAATGGTCCTCTTTGACCCAGTAGAGCTCGAAATAGCCGAATGGTTTCCCATCCCAGCATCCGATGACTGGAAAGCTATGCCTGTCGTTCAACGCTCGCGTAAGGAAGGCCTCCTGCTTGGATAGAGGACCTTGCTCCCCCCAGAAGGCTGAGACACGTGGCTGATTCATCCAATTGTGGAGTAGATCTATATCACAAGGGTGAACGTTGAAGTTGCCGAGTGATGGCAATGCGGCATTGGCAACGCCCGAGTTGGGAGGGAGAAAGTTGAGTGTGTTTGCAGACCCGCTTGACGTGGGCCCGTGGTATTTTGGAGCCTTCGAGGACAAAGTAGCAACACGGAATGATAAGAATTGACCGACACTAGGAACGTAACGTGTGTAGATTGTAGCTCCTTGGCCAGGGGGTTTTGGCCGTATTGGGTGTCTGATTGACTTAGTGAAGGTATACTGAGGTGGTGGAGGTGGGTAATAGGTAGGGAGGTGGCTACTCGATGCGAAGGGGCCGGGAGATTGGTTGCCAGACCATAGACCATGCTGCGGTACCTCTCCTGGAGTAGCATCATGCCTTGGTGACTGCAAAGGGGTGACTTCCCTGTTCGGGGAACCTGGTCTTGAAGGGTACGGGGAAGTCCCTGGGAACGGCGAAGACGAGGTAGGGGAGAGTGTGAAAAGGAAAATGCGGGGGTCTAATTGCCAGAACGATTGCTGGCTGACGAACATCTTCTGCCATCCTTCTCCTTTCCGCCCATCTGCTGTAGCTCCAACGCAGGACTCCTCGCTAGCAATCAAGCCCATCCTCTCCAATTTCGGTAACAGGGTTTTGCCCTTGAATATGCCCTCTCTTTTGATATTGATACGCCATGGCCCTTTTGGTCTTCCTGATTCTGGCATCTCCGGATTGATACCTTTGCTCAGGTGTGGGTTGGGTGGAGGCTTGGTTCCAGAATCAGTCTCAAATCCAGCCAAACGAGGCCAGGATCGGTACCTGATGGAAATACCACCATAGAGTCGCCCACAGCATCATAGCTGTCTGCCTTGTAGGAGAAGTCGCAGGCTTGAAATCTGTATTGCTGGGATTTGAGATTGAAGAGATGAACAAGTTGTCATTGTGCAGTGTTGGCAGCTTGTAGCGGTGTGCTGGACGCTTCGTATAACCGTAGATCTGTTCTCTTTCGTCTGGAGGCGACTGAGGCTCATCTGCTCCGTCGTCATCGCCTGTTTCTAGAATGATGGTCCAGCCCGGTGGGAATATAGAGTGGTGGACATTCAGGTCATTGGCTTTGAACGAGAACCCACTGAAGACTGTAGAGACTGTGATTGTCTGGCCGTTGGGCAAGTGCAGCAGGCTTGGTGCCATGTTGTCTGTTGGACAAGAGCATGGCACGTTGGAAGAAAATGTGTCTGTTGGGTCGATAGTGGGAAAAGGGCCGAGTGCAAACGCGCTAGCTTATCGATAGAGCGGAAGCTTCGACCAGCCCGGCCCTAACTCCATCCCCTGGAGCGGCTCGTTTAGGGCAATAAATGTACCCCGGAGTCTTCCTCGCTCTAGCGCTTTAGGAGCCAAGCTTGAGCCTAAGTTCGTCGCTCTGCATGGCTTTTGCCTACCTTAGGCTTGAACCGTTACAAGTATCAGTTGACAGTCGGCCCAGCCAAATCACTAAATGTGGTTCCCATGGTAGTTGGTGAATTACACCAGTCGCCTGATCAATCACGTCAGTTGCAGGGAGGTTACGTAGGGACGAACTTTGTAGTAAATATCGCAGCATCCTTGGACTCAGCTTTGGCAGTGGCGACTAGGTATGGTGCCTAATCGTGACTAATTCATGCGCAGTCGATCTCACAGCAGAACCACCACTCATAACGAAACGAATTTGTGTGGCTGTGTTAAGGCAGCTGAAAGCACTACTTATTATTCCCATCACGTTCCTTATTTTCTTTATACTGCTCATCTACCTAAGTCGGTACGCACGTATAGCTTTACTTGGTTGAGTCATCATTGGTAGAAGAGTCAGGGCAAGGTAAGGCCACCGCAAGGCACAACACTTGCCAGCTCTGATCGGGCGCTGCCAGCCTTCCTTGCCTGCCATCTAAAGGCTATATATGACCATCTCCGAACCCTCCGATAGACACTGTTACATCATACATCATTCACGCCCTCACTGTCCTAGCCGTCTGTTCGTGGGTATTGGGTACTAAGGTTAGTAGATGAGTCGAGGAAGTGCAGCATTTCTAAAACTGATCGCCCATTCCGGGCTCGATCGCAGAATGCCAGGTTCAAGTACAAGCAGTATTTCGTCCGCATCTTCACTAGATGAACGAATAGCTCAACTTCCCAACAACATCACTCCTTCATCGTCCGATGCTCTTGAGAATGGAATCTCATCGCCCAAAACGCCGAGGGTCAGAGCATCCATCCTTGAGTACAAGACTGTCAATCAGATGTATGATCCGAGTCCTCTCTTGTATGTAAGTGGGCGTTACTAACGTATCTGGTATCTCAGATGGGACAGAAAGAACTATGGTCTTAAACTTGTGGAGTCTCTTGACAAGGAATTCAATAGAGAAGATACCTATGAAGAGTACATATTCATCGAGCGACGTAAATATGGTGCGTCTCAAGGATTTTATTTACCTCGGTCTTGACTAATTCGAGGATAGACGAAGCGAATATGCATTACAAGACTTATGTGGATATCAAGTCGGAACCTTTGAGAGACGTACTACGGGAAGTTTTAGAGGGTGTCAATACCGTCTCACTCCGTGGAGACAAGCCAGAGGTGAGCATTCTCCTCAAATCAAAGACGTCTTTTGATCTTGACGTCTTTGGTGATGTGATTGTAGATTCGAGTTGAGATCCTATTCCACTACTTGACCGACTTGGAATCTCGACGAGACCAGGGCGACAAGGAAAGCGACCAGGCAATGATGCATCTCGACCTGCTCGTTCGTTATCTGCAGAAGCATTTCGCCTCGACCATCCAAACCCTACCGCAACTTATCGAGCACAATGAGATCACTTTCGATCTTCTTTGGGCCTTGTTTCCCCCAAATTCTCTTGTCTATACTACCTGTATTTACTCCGAACAGCCGAAGTGCCTTGTCTTCGACTTTGGCGATGTACAGGTGATTAAGCAGCAGACATACTGGGTGCTTCAAGGCCGGTACCTTGACTATGATGGCAAAAAGTTCGGCGAAGTCTCAAGAGCTCTCTTAATACCTGAATACCGTGGTGCCAAGATCATCACATCGCTAGAGACTTTTCCCCTCGACTACCACCCAGAAGTCGCTAAAGTCAAGTCGGCCTTGATCGATCGTGGTCAGAAATTCATGTCTCTTCAAGGAGTACATCACCGGTCGTACAATGGTCTTGCACACTTCAAGAAAGACGGTCAGCCTATCAAATTCAACCTGAAAGGTCGCTTCATGGTAGATCCGCTCTGTTTCAAAGAACATAACGCAAACTATGAAAGGCCTCGTATTGATGGGGTCTCGGTCCGCGACTTGTTGGGCATTCGAAGGCGGGACTTAGAGGACATATCAGAGCTACTTGGCAACCAAGACACGATCGGCACTAATCCTAGCAATGCCTCTAAAAAAGACGGAAGTGGTCAATCAGGGGAGATGACCGACGAAGAGTTGCTGATTTGCAGTCCAACTGTGCTGGGGTTCAGTTTAGATAGAAGACTTTGGGGTAAGTTCTGGCGGATTGGCTAATCTAAGTCTATTGATGGAATGGTAATGCTAATTGCCCTTCAATCCAGCGGAGTTTGCGGTTGCCGGTATTGAAGACATCCAATGGAGCACCCTACCGTTCCAATCTCTCGTTATCCCCACTAAGAAGAAGGACATGCTGCAAGCGCTTGTCCAGCCTTACAAGCCCGATGCCGAGGAGAGGCCCTTTGACGATTTTGTTGAGGGCAAGGGCAAGGGTTTGATTATCCTTCTGCAGTATGTTGCCGTACTCTTAATGTTCATAAGCTCGCGTAAGCTGACTCAACTTCGCAGTGGGCCGCCTGGAGTAGGCAAGACGTTGACCGCTGAAGCCATCTCGGAATATCAACGCAGACCGCTTTATCGAGTTTGATTCCCATACCACAGAGATTCTTTCATGGGAGCGTACTGACAGATCCTAGGTCTGTGCGGGCGATCTCGGCCTAGACTCCGACAAACTCGAGCGCCGCCTTACCGAAATTCTCGACCTAGTAGCTCGCTGGAAAGCCATACTACTCCTCGATGAAGCGGATGTGTTCCTTGAAAGCCGCGAACGGCAACATCTCCACCACAACACTCTTGTCTCAGTCTTCTTACGCCAATTGGAGTACTTCCAAGGCGTCATGATACTGACAACGAACCGTGTCACTGCTTTTGATGAAGCAGTCCAGAGCAGAATTCACCTTGGTATCAAATATGAGCCGCTAAGTCGGAAAGCAAAGGCCGAGGTGTGGACAAACTTTTTGGAGCAGGCGAATATAGCCGGTGGGAAGGGAAAGGCGACGAGGATGACGTCCCGCCAATTGGAAGACTTGAGTAGGAGAGACTTCAATGGACGACAGGTACATCATCCTGCCTGTGAGATGTTCAACGTGTACTGATAAGCGCTCGCAGATCAAGAATACAGTTCGCATGGCTTACGCTCTAGCCATCGCTAAGAGCGCACCGCTGGGCTATGAACACCTGATCGACGCAATAGAAGCGAATGAAGACTTCGACGACGACTTCCGTGGAGGAGGTGGGAAGAGCGGGGCTTTGAATTCTTACCAGTAGAACCCTACGTCTTGGTGAGCTCTGCATTGCAATTCGCCACATTTTGGGTAGTTACTGTCATTCTTTTGAGGCATGCGTATGGCTGGCGAGCGCCGGATTGACGCTTATGTAATAGAATGGAGCATAAGGTATGCAATGAACGGGATCTGGTTCACCGTATGTCTCCTAGGTGACACGTTAACAAGCTCGACCGTCCCACAATTTCGAAGCTCTTGAGGAAGTGGCTCGTGGTGCGTATAACCTTTGCACTAATTATTTGCAGATCAACAGCTATTGGAGGCCAGCCAACCAACGGCTGACTAGATTTCTACTATTATTCGGTAAGTCTGATACCGGAACAGCTTCCATATCCCGAGACTCTCCATTGTTAGGGTGCGGTAGGAGCTGTAAGCCTTGCACCTTCAGGATATTCACCATTTAGTGTACTGAGTTCGACCGCCAGGTATGCCAAGTCAGCGACTGGAATAGTGACACAATGCGCACTCTGATGGTCGCGAACTGGACGTTCCGCGAGCTGCAAATTCTCCGCGAGGCCGTTCTTCTTGCTTCGATCAGCTTGATTGAGTGATTTATCCAAGTCCTTGGACAAATCTTTGCATTATCTCTCTTGCATGCTCTACCATAAATAACACATGCTTTGTAAGGCTGCACTTTGTTACACAGCCCTGATAGCATCTCAAAAAAGAATTTGCCACCACATGCTCAAGTTCTTCGGTCCCTTACGCGCGTAAGGATACCTTTATAAACCTGAATCAGCCTTTGTTCTCAGCAAGGCAAAAATGGCTAGGCAACTGCAACAAGACTTGTCATACACAAGGATAGCAGCTGACGTGTCAACTGCGTCAAGTGATTGTTCGGGCAATGGTGTGATCGTTATGTGATACTTGGACTCCGATACTCAATTCTATAAGTCCAAAAACACATCCTATCCTCCCAGTCTCTGTGTCTTTTCATCAACATACCACTGTCCAAGGCAATAAAATTACCCACTAAGTAAAAAATATACGTTACACATACAAAGCACCCATTCAACCACCAATATGTCCTCCTATGACATGGCCGCAGAACTAGTCGATGCTCTCGAAGCCGGAGTCAATAAGATCGAACGTCTTGAAAAATTACTCAGAGAACGCGATGCTACTATCGCTCATCTTAGAGCGTGTGAGGCAGCCTTTCACAAACCTTATTATGGCGGTAGCGATGAGAACGGTAAGCCACCCTGTGACGTTCCACAACTCCTATTTCCATTTCCATTCCTATTAATATAACCCTGACCATCACAGGAAATCCCTACGTAACCCACACCTTGACGCCCGCTACGTTCATGCCCTTTGTCGAGAGGACTATGCTGCCGCTTTTGAAGAGGGGGGTGGGGGATAGGATTGTTGTTGTGACGGTTCCGGGGGCGGGGGTGGGGAGGATGTCTGTGTATATTCCTATTATTCCGTGGGAGGGGACGGAGATTAGGGGGGTGTTGGGGAATTTGGGAAGGAAGGGGGAAGGGAAGTGAGAGGGGGGTTTCATAGAGAGAGTGCTTGAGTCGTGAAACATTATTTTCTTTCCGTGCACGAGCGTATAGAGTGCCAGATCCAACGCCTCGCTCTGAAGAGGTTGTGAAGGTTGCAGAACGCCTTTGCGTACCTTCAACCATACCCTGCGCCAGAGACACCGTAACCCGACCCTCTGCTCGCTCCCTCCTCACTGCAAACAGATCCCCAAAAACTCCTCCTGACTAATCGCCCCATCACCATCCAAATCAAACTCCTCAATCATAGCCGCCAACTCCTCCTCCTCCAGCCCCTCCCCCAACTCCCTCGCCACCCGCCTCAAATCACTCAAATTAATCTTCCCCTTTCCCCCCTCATCGAAAAGCTCAAACGCCCTTAATATCTCCTCTCGCGGATCGCGCGCTAATATCCGCTGCGCCATTACTGTTTGGAATTTCTCAAAGGGGAGGAGGAGGCGCGTGGGGGTGTATGGGGAAGAGGAGGGCGGGGTGGTGGTTGTGGATGGCGGGGTCTGGGGGTGGCCGTGTGTTTGGAGGATGGAGAGGATTTCGGGTTTGGGGAGGTCGAAGCCTAGGGCTTTCATTGCTACTTTTAGTTCGTGGTAGTCGATCTTTTGGTCTTTGTCTAAGTCGAAGAGCATGAACTGGTTTTTTGGGGGGGGGAGAGGTTAGCTTGGGGGGGTTTTTTTTGGATTCCGGGTTGGTTTCTAGGTTTTGTTTTTCTTGGAGTGTAGGGTTGTTCTGTTGGTGCTTTTGGGGGGATAGGTGGGTGGGGGGTGGGTACTGCTTCTTTGATTTCTTCCCTTTGCTCCTCTGTTAATTGGTTTTGTTCCTCGCGCTCGAGACGCTCTTTCTCCATGCGGTCTCTTTCGCGCTCTAGACGGGCGTTTTCGCGCTGTTGTTGTGTGGTTGATGCGCCGAATGTTGTGCCGAGGGAGCGGTCGGGGAGTTTGCCTAGATTTGAGGTGTAGGGTCTTGATGGGAAGGAGGGATGTGAGGAGGATGCCATTGGGAGAGTGTGGGTATTGGAATCGCGGCGAGGTGGTGTATGGATGTTTGTGGTATTACGTGGAGCGCTGGTAGGGAAAGTGGGGACGCGTTATGGGACGCGATTCTAGTGGCCAGCTCTAGGGTCGGCCCGTGATGACGTGTCGTTGTATGGGTCGCCGAAGAGCCTCAGGTAAACGGCATATGGGATTCTTCAAGCTGAAATTATTCATATCCCACGCTTTGTTGGGCGTACAAGTAATTGAAGTGGAGTTCGAGTATACTGAGAAGCCAAGAATAGCATCAAGTGATTGAGTTCCCATTGCGATAAGTGAGCAACCCTAAGCAGCATCGCAAATATTATAAACCATCCATACCCTCCAAACATTAACGAATGACCGTGAGCTCATATCAAGACCAATCAACAGCATGCCTACCGTCCTGGTAGTCGGTGCCACGCGTGGTCTCGGAGCCTCTTTAGCGAAGCAATACGTCCCCCAAGGCGCCCGAGTCTTCGCAACAGGCCGCTCGAAGGATGTCCCAGAATCCACAAAAGACATAACATACATCCCCCAGGTCGACGTAGCAAAAGAGGACGCAGGAGAGAAGTTGGCAAAGCATATGGGATCAGTAGGCTTGGATACCGTCATCATCACAGCCGGCTACTTCGGCACTGAAT
The DNA here is from genome assembly GCA_018257865.1 of Stereocaulon alpinum. NCBI lineage: Eukaryota > Fungi > Ascomycota > Lecanoromycetes > Lecanorales > Stereocaulaceae > Stereocaulon > Stereocaulon alpinum. The sequence continues at coordinate 155,223 of JAEUBA010000051.1, read as the reverse complement.
CCTTCGATGAGCCATCATGGGAGAAAGAAGTCAAGATGTATACAACCTCGGCAATCGGGCCTGTATTCATTGTCCATGCACTTGTGAAGGCGGGACTGCTAAAGGAGGGGAGTAAGGTCATTCTTGTAAGCAGTGAGAGTGGTAGTATTACGCTACGGCATGAGAGTGAGGGTGGAGGGAACTATGGTCATCATGCGTCTAAGGCGGCGGAGAATATGGTGGGGAAGTTGTTGAGCTTGGATTTGAAGGAGAAAGGGGTGGCGGTGGGAATTGTGCACCCGGGGTTTATGAGGACGGAGATGACGAAGGGAGTTGGGTTTGATAAGTTCTGGGACGACGGTGGAGGTATGGAGGCCTGTCAAATGACCCTTTGACTCTCATACTGACGGAACTTCGCAGCCGTGACACCCGACGAAGCAGCAGAGTCACTGATCAAATTCATTGATACCTTCGATATGAAACACACAGGCGAGTACTGGGCGCCACGAGGACCTAGGTATGTATCGCTTGGTTTCGCACGTTGTCATGTCTTCCCGAGCTAAGAACCTGCACAGAGACATTGGTACCGCGGAAGCCGTTCTTGGAAAAGACCTCAGTACGCCGCTTCAACTACCTTGGTAGGGTGCTGGCGGGTATTCATGGTTTGAGGGGCTATAGGGGTTTGCCATCGTATGCTCAGAGTAGATGAGTAATGAAGCTATGAAGAACACGAGAGATGATATGCTTGGTACATTTCGTGTCCTGGAAGCTACCTGAGCATCGCCGTTTCATGCTCAAAGCACTTTGGCGCCATCCGCACTGGATACCCAAGGAAGCCGAGAATGGCCATTACTGTTGTGAGTCAACTGAAACGCTCTCTTGATGTAGCCGGGCCAATTTGTGATATACTTGACAAGAGCGCGACTGAAGATGAAATCTTGGGACCCAGTAGCGAAAGTTTCTTTATTGGATGATAGAGTGAAGATGTCTTTCTGAACGACTTGGACAATGGCAGGTTTTTGAAGATGGGCCGGGTATTTCTCCGCGTTGATGCCGTAGACCAGCGCCTTGGGAAACATCCTACCGAAATTGCAAGTGGCGATGCCATTAGCACATCCCATGTCTAAGATTCTGTACGGTCGTTCGAGCGGCGACTAAAATAGTCTTCCGCGCATGGCAGAGACTATGCAAGCATGTTGGCGCTCAATGGAGACATCCCATGGTTTCGAACAAGAGCGATGTAAGGATTTGGAAACCATGCCTCGATAGCCTACTATGTAAGCCATAATTCCGCCCATTATGTGCCTGCACATTGTGCCCTAAGTGATTTTGTGGGCACGGAAAGCTTCTCTATTCAGTTCAAGAATTAAGCAAACAGGGCTCTGTAAGAGGCAGCGCGGAAAAACTATACCAAGTCTCTGGTGAGAAGTGGTACACTTTGTCAGGGCGGTCTAATATACAAAAACATGAATGGGAAGCGACTTCATCTGTAAGGATCTCATGTTAACAGAGCACAGATTACTAGAAGCGATCTTTATAGAACAGAGATCCCTCTCTCGTGACAGTAGAGAGACATAAGCTAGATGTGACGCAAGGTTGAATGAACCGTGTGAACCAGACGAACTGGGACACGGATTACAATGCTCAAGATTGACTTCACCTGGCCTTCGAGAGTAGATGGTTGAGTTATCAGGGATCATCAACCAATCTTTACCTGTAGTCCACATTGAGGGGGAGTTGTGATAACAAAGCCAGGGGCAGTATACAAGGAGGGGATACCCATGCAAGCCATGTTGAGATTGGCCCCGGAGATTCTTCGGCAAAACTTGCCAGTGGAGACCGTAGAGATAGAAGCTCTCTTGGAACCTTTGCGCAGACCAGACATGCTCAAACATAAGCACTCTCATTCAGCATGACACACCACTCGTCAATCGAACCTCGAGATCACGAAGCGTACATGCGCTATGCCCTCTCTTTAGCCAAAAAGGCGCCTCCAAAGCCCACAAACTTTTGCGTCGGAGCAGTCCTAGTGGATGAGGGCTCGAATCACATTTTGTCCACTGGTCACACCATGGAGCTCCCAGGGAACACTCACGCCGAGCAGTGCTGCTTGGCTAAGTATGAAGAACAGCAGGCGACAAGCGGCCTAGAGCCTAGGAATACAACGTCACAGAAGATAGTCCTGTACACGACCATGGAGCCTTGCAACAAGAGGGCTAGTGGGAACATTCCATGCACGGAGACGATATTGAGTAACAGACGCAACAACAAGGTTAGGATACAGACAGTGTATGTTGGCGTGAGAGAGCCGGAGAAATTTGTTGGAGAGAATACTGGCAGGACGAAGCTTGAGGAAGCGGGTATTGACTATGTCCATGTGCCAGGACTCGAGGAGGAGATCTTAGCCATCGCCACGGCTGGTCACGAAAAGAAGTAAACGCTCTGCTTCGATTTTCCTCTCGCCGTCTTAAATATGACCATCACGTGCTCACGCGCCAAATTGATAACGGCTGTAGCCCGAGTACGAGTACGGAAAGGACCCTGAAGCCGCAAGTAATGATGCAATGCCTCCTACGAAATGTACAACAACCGTCACAACCTTCGTCATTGTTCCCTCCACGTCGCAATTACTACACAACCAATCCTACCTACACATGCGTCTTCCAATTACCCCAACCAGCTTCCATAGAACCTTCAAAGCTTCAGCTATTTCCAGCAGGCTCAATACCTCAACACGTATCCAGCAAATACCAATCTACCAAAATCGCAAGATGGCCTCAGGTGAGCGCAGAATATTGCCGGCATAAATGGACATGAACCTGATCATCCTAGCATCGAATGATCTCAACATTGAGAACACCAACATCAAAACCGCCAGCGGTGTCACACTCGATGAAGATCAGAAGACTCTTGTGGGAAGCGTGCTAGATGTGAGCACCCACTCCACGACGAATATCACCTGTACCATCTACTAAGTCTTGTTCCAGCTCTTCGCTGGCCGCCCCTCTCTCAAGAAACTTCAACTTTGGGCCGACGATGGCACGTTCGAAGATCCTATCACGAAAGCCGTCGGCCGCGCACAATATGAGCCCCAATGGTACGGCCTACAAGCAGCCTTTTCCGAAATCGAGCGTCTTCACCATGAGGTCACTTCAGGCGGCAACCCAATTACAATGGATCTACGCACCCGTTACGTCGTCAAGGGCCTCGGCAAAGAGCAGACCATTGACAGCAAAATCGACATCTTTTATGACAAGGCAACGGGAAAGATTACAAAGGTTGAGGACAAGTGGGATGGGAAGTTGCCGGATAGCTCGATCCAGAATGTGAGTATTGATCAAGTTTTCAATCCTTGGTGGTGGGTGCATTATGGGGAGTCGTGGGCGTTTTGGGGTTGGAGCTTCACGTGGAATATGTGGTGGTGGCAGGTGTGTTATTGTCATCATTTGGAAGAGGAATTGTATTACGGAGTATGGCAATGTTCAATGGCTGACTTGATTCCTTTAGGCTTTCCGAAAGATTAATGCTGTGACTGTGCCGAAGCTGGTTGGTGTACCGAAGAACGATGAAGAGGACGCTGCGAAGGGGAACCAGTAAGCCCTTGTCAAGTATGCATTTATGACTCAGTGAAGAGACGTGTACCATTAGCATATAAAAGGCAGTCATATTCGATGCCCAACTTATCTAGATCTGACGTCTTTCCCGCCTCGCCCATGACATACATCCGCGATCTCGTACTCGAATGATTTCGAATTGACCTCTCCTGTTACTACTATCAAGCCAGCTCCGGCCACACTCAAACTGCAAAGAACCTGGGTGTCCGCCAAGCAGTGCTCTTACGGAGCAAATCTTGTACCATTGGAGAACCTCTTCAATAAAGCTCTAGTTGCGTTCAACGCTAGAGAGAGCTCAGTGCCTACCATAACCCTAACCCTGTAAAGCTGTTCCCGTGCCGTACGTGACTTGTACCAAGCATCCAACGGTGATGCCTCTGTTGCGGCGGACTAGGATTGCCCGCTCGAGGAGAATACTTCCCACCTTCGCCTATTACACAACATCATGATCTCGTCCTCAAAGCCTTACCAACATGACGCGTATTCAATTTTCATTATGATCAAGGATCAAGACCTCGTATTCTAATGTAAACACATGTGGTCTTCCTGTTGCATCGCTCGTGTTCAATAGCTTTAAGCTTGGGTTCGGATGTGCAGATGGGATGGGATGGGATGGGATGATTTCGCTGCTTCGTATATTGCAAGGCAGGAAGCAGGTGTGTAGGGACAATTCCTTGCTCGATAGTGTTATTTAGGCAAGGGATCGTGGTCTTATAGGTTGTTGATGGACGAATAGGTGAAGGGGCATGGTTTTGCGGTCGAATAGGCAAAGGATCATGGTCTTGCGGTCGAAGAGGTACAGAGTTGATGGTTATTTCTCTGGAGTTTATGGCAATGGGTTACGATGTAGCGTAAGGGGGGTGGTGTTGTGTGTGTTGCGAAGAGTTAGGATCTTGTGCTTCGATGTGAATATATTTAGGCCATGCTTTGAGTGATTGATTGGCTAACGGCGCAGGGTTCTGATCATCGAGCTGAATGAGGTAACGTACAGATTGCATTGATTTGGTCCTGATGGGCGTGTTATGGATACAAGCTACGGACACCTATAAGCTTGCTTCCGTCTCGGATGTCAGCTTGTTCTCTCCGCTCGGTTTCTTAGTCAAGGTGCAGCTACGGAGGACTCCAGGCCTGAGAATTTCCAACCTCAGACTCCTGCTCGTCCTCAGCGGTAGAGCTATCTTCGACTTCAGATTCCTGATAGGGAACATGGGCCTTCACCTCCTCAATTATAGCGATGTACTCGCTCGCGAGCCGTTCATGCGTGCAATAATCCTCAAGAGTGTCCGGTCCAAGTGCTGTAACCAATCTCAGGATGCTATAGAAGTATTGCGAGATATGCACGATGCAGCGTCGTTGGAGACCTTTCTATTCAGACGCAACTAGTGAGTTGGCGGCTTTTACGAATCGAGAATGGTGAGATCACCGGCCTTTTCTAGACTTACTATGGTCACTGATGTGCATACCCGCATTGACGAAAAAAAGGAACATGCCTTCGCCCTTGAACCACTCAGCTACCTTCGACCACCTTTACCCACAAAGGTACTCTTTTTGCCATAGAGATCGACGCTCTGCTTTTTCTTCTCCGGATCTGCTGATGCGGCTTTCTCGCAGGCTAGCATGTGGAGGACCGTCTTATATTATTATTTTTCTTGCTATGCGCCTTGGCGTTTACAAGTCGAAAAAGCTTGAGCGGGGCGTATGCGCGTTACACTTTGGCGTCCGTGTGGTTCCCCCTAATCATCTAGAGCCCATCGAATACAGTATGGTGCTCAGAAATGTGCCAGCTCATGGCCATTTCCGTTCGGTCTGCAGCCTCCATTGCTGTTGCTCCAAGGCAGTCTAGGATTCGTTCCCTGACCTTGTAAAAGTCAAGGTTCCTAGAGTCTTGGATCACACTCGCAAATGAATCATCTTTATTGAAAGTTCAGTCTTCTTCCTTGCTCTCGCTGGAATTCTAATGCATTGCTCCTTGATGGGGTCAATGACCCTGGGATCTTTATTAATGATGCCAAGTTCGGTTTCATACTGCGTTCCGGAATTCCATTTGAAAGTCTCTTTGATTGTTGTCGGATCCTCTGGCTCTCTAGCAGCGCTCGCGAAGCTCTCTTCTTGCTCTTGAAGCTCGCTATTTTGGTGTAATAGGGCTGCATCCGACCCTCCCATTGTGTCCAAATTGACCTCTCGCCAGCACGCGTGATGATCTTGGAACTCCAGAGCCCTGTTCTGACTCCGGGCTCGTCACTGTGACTGTGTTGGCTTGTGACTTCCTCATCGTCCTCGTGAGGTCTGTGTGGGTCATGTGCACGATGCCTCATCCGCAACCACACAATTCGGCCCCCAGACATTCTGGCCAAGGATCGTTCCTTGGTTTTTGGGTCTTTGCGCATGTAATATCGGTACGTCCCCGCTTCATCCTGAAAGCAGAAACGATTAGTGCTTGGCTTTGTCAAGGGGGATGGACTGTCAATCAATTCAGCTTCTGGACTCTCTTCGATGTAGCATCCGTTACTCGAGGCCTTGCCGGCGTACAACTACGTGGCCCTTTTCGCACTCTCCGCTCCCGCCTGCTATATTGCCTCGCTTTTTTTAGACGCCTTTTTCACCGGCCTGCTTTTTGAGTTCTTGACACTTATCAAGACCCTTTTTTTATACCGATGCCATGGTGTGAGGTGCCTGCTCTGAGAACAAAAGGAGCAACTTTGCGAGCCCATCACTTCCAGCAATCTTTTTGAGACAAAGCTGGAGATGGGGACTTGATAAATTTCTCGAGATAGAAGATCGCCTTGCTAGCAAATAGGCGTCTTCGCTGGATACCGCCATGATGACAAAGTGACTTGCTCAATTCTTAATCCATTTCGGTAGTAGAATCCAAGTCTATGGAGGCTGAGAAGGTAATGTGCATAGTTGGCTCCCTAAGAGAGTGAAGCGGGATTCTCCCAGACGTGAGGTCAATGTTCTCCAAAGCTGCTGGTGGTAAGTAAAAGAGTGCAGTAGACTAGACATACTCAAGGGTCAGTCAAGGTTAAAGAATGAAATGGAGATAGATAAATAGGAGTCATGGATTCGAGGGAATGATGATATAATTTTGTTGATAAGTTGTTCAAGTCTTTAAGTATGTGCATATTGGAGCGATCGTGGCTAGCATCGCGGCTAGATTGGAGGACCAAGTCAGACTCATGGTTCTAAGAGTCTATCAAGTATTAGTCATCACTCCTCGTTCGAAGTGACCTATGGATTGGCATGGCGAGTTATAAGAATAGATCTTGAAAGCGGTTTCGAACATGTATGTGCCCAGTGGCGTGAACACACGGATGTTCGCTTCAGCCATGTCCCTTCTGTCATCTCTCTAAGCCCCTACAGTAAGTATGTTAGAACCTAGCTAGCACTGTTGTAGGAAAGACCTCACTGCCGTCTTGAGGTCTGGTTGAAACAGGGCTGGCTAATAATCCTTTTGAGGCTCACAAGACTGACTTGATCTTGCTGGGAGGGTCCTGCTATTGATACTGTCATAGTTTGAAGCCACCATGCCAAGATGCTCGTCGAGTTCTCTGTTCGAGTAGTGATCCTTGAACAATCAAGAGGTACCGGACACCTGACAAAGGTGGGTTCTGGCAGTCTCGACGTCCGTCTTGTCAGTCGGCAGAAGATAACGACCATTATTCTGATCAGACTAATACTCAATACTAGCAGAAAACTTGTCAGATCTATGTCGAATCAGATGTTCATAGAGCTTTACAATTCTTGAATGACGAGGAACAAAAACGTAAGAAATGCTACATCACAGCACATGTCAAGTCTGCATCGATCTCATGATTTGCTTTGAGAGAACCGCGCCGACTTGCCTTGGAGTCTCGTCGACTTGAGGCATAAGATACCCCGTTTCATTTCAGTGGCCCTTTTCCTTCGTATCTCGCAGAAGGCAACCAAGTAGAGAGCGGCTCGACCGATTGCAATACACCGGAGCAATTCTAGGTTAAAGATTCTTGGCGAAAAAATTGCAATAAAGCCTTGAATTTACGTAGGATTCCTCTATTGCCCAGCAGAAGTGTTCGAAATTGTGACTGCGTAGACCAAGCCAGACGATAACTCTGCGTTGCTGAGGCATAGAGGTCACTCATGATGGCCACTGCTGCGCCCTCTCGTGAAGATCATCTCGATTGATGGAGATCGCATCGATCCAAATATCAATGTCTGGCTCCAATGTTCGAACTTGCATAAGCGCATCATACAGGTTGTGTTCAAAGAAAATCGGGCACTCGTTGCAGGTAATCCAGTAACCCTCGGTTGACAGGATTTCAGATGCTGGCCAGCTCTCCTCTTCGATTTCCAATCCTGATCCTCTGGCACATCAATATCATTGTAGCGGGTGTCCCTTTTGTAAGATAACACCTTGAACTTTGGCCTACATGTCAGACCAGCCATAGAAGGCGATAGGGTAACCTTATTATTGCTAGAGTGATCTCAATCAATATTTACAACCCTTATCGAAACTCTCGTTGTCAAGAGTGGGTGCACACTCCGAAGACTGCTTTGGGGACAGCATTGTTGATTCTCGTAGCTTCCTTTCGATCCCGGAATTAATCAATGCTGAATTATGGAGTACGCGTTCCAAATTTTGGGCTTTGGCTATCTATTTAGAATATCAAGAGTGCTCGTTTCATAAGTACTGCAGCCCAGAGTGGTCCCGACTGTATTCCTGCGGGTAAACACCACTACGTACTTCGGTCTTGGCGTTTCCTGCGCGTCGCGCCTGGAGACCGCCTACTCATGTAGAAAGCTCTATGAGGCAGTATCGGATCCTAATGCGGGCTCTACCACTACCGAGAATGCTATGCAAACCTCCCTCTCCGCCCCTCTAAGATTCTACCCTGCCTACTGCTTCTCGCTGTCCCCAACACACGAAGCATGGGCAAGATTGACGGCAGTAGACGTGCATGCCCTACAAGAAAGGGCAGGCTTCGAAGGCATGGCTTCTCAACCCGCATGGCGGCATCACTATTACCGCAGATGCTGCTGAAGTTGTAGGAAGTCAAAGGCTGATGTGAAAGACTCAAGGACAAAATATCTACTTCCACCTGAATCACCCCATCAAATGGATACGCCTTGTAGGCGTCATCGTCGCCATCGACGAGTGGCCTACGCGCTTGGTCATGCTGCTGGATGACAGTAGCGGCGTCTTGGTCGAAGTCACTTGCGCACGACCTACACCTACTCTCAAAGCCCCAGATCTAGACGAATCCAATGTGAAAGACATGATCTCGGTCAAGCCAACTACAGGTGTGACAGCTACGGGTCGCACGATCGATCTCGATGGATTAGACATTGGGACTGTCGTGAAAGTCAAGGGTGGGGTGAAAACATATAGAGGCGAGAGGCAAATGCAGCTGGAGCGCATTGGTAAGTTATGGCATGTCTATTCCATAGCTATCGAGAAGCCTAACCCAGGACTCCTCTCCAGCTATCGTTCGCACCACCAACGAAGAAGCAGCCGCTTGGGCCGAGAATACCGCCTTCCGCAGAGACGTCCTCAATATCCCGTGGGTAGTTAGCGAAAGAGATGAGGAGAGAGCCAGGAGGAAGGCAGAAGGCTTAGATCGAGAGAAGAAGGCACGAGAAGATCGCAAGAGGAGAACACAAAGGGCCAAGCTAAATAGCAAACTAAATACACAGGAGAAGAAGAACCAGAAGGCCCAAGAGGAGAGGAGGCACGCTGCTGCGGAAGGAAAGAAAGCAAGGAGAGCAGAGGCGATACGTGCTGCTACAGAAAAAGAGAGGGAGAAAACAGAGGAGGCCCAGCGTGCTGCTCTTCAGCAGGAGCAAGAGCGCAACAAAAGAGCCGCACGTATAGATGCTGAAAAGCAGAAGCGCGAACGGGATACGAGTCGGCGAGAGTACGAAAGGAGGTTGAGAGAGCAAGAATACGAGAGGTTGAAGGGGCTAAAGAGGGACAGCTGAAGATGCCAGGACCTGGAAGTTCTGGGTTTCTGATGCTGTTGCACTCTGACTTCTGCATGGTCCCCACCCAATCTTTTACGCTTTGATAGATGACTGGGGTTCAAGTGCATCGAGATACCCACTTACCGGTTCGTGGTACTCTTGCTCTGGGTAGACATGAGCTTCATTGCAGCAAAGCAACGAAAGCGAATCGGCCCGTGTCAAGAATAAAGCATCCCGAAAATGTGCACTTAAACGTACCGAAGGTCGAAAGGTTCCAAATGGACACGTCTCCCCTGGGGCTGCATCTCTTGTTGCAAGTTGCATTTTGACTACTGAAAACATAGTAGGATGCTGTGCATTGTACTGCCGCTATGACAAAGCTGTTACTCGCAAACTACGACTGTATCATCGTACGTACTGATCACACTACGCTTTCGGGATGCCCATCCTTTCATGATGCCATACATGTCACTGTCAGTGCGCTGGGATGCAGCTCTGATAAGCGGCTTTCGGCTACACAACGCAATGCTGCATGGATGCCATGAGCTCGAAAGCTGAACTAGATCTCTTACGAAGCCTTGGATGGCACGGACATGGGTGACAGGCATACTTGCAAAATCTTGGTGTTCCTTATGATGTTCATACCGTCGTAAGGACGCCCGGCATCGGACATCCTTCGCTACATCCATGTATAATCATCGCTGGTAGAGATGTTCACATAAACATGTAATACCAACATGCACTAATCGGATCGCGTAAGTGCACATTTTCCCATGACACCACTGCTGGAAAAACCTTGATTCATAGCAACACAATAGTTCTGGAAGCGCTAAGTCCTGAATACAGTAGAGCGGTTCACCCCTTACGTAGAGTACGCAAGACCTCTAAGCGAACAGGGCCCTAACAAGCGCCCTAGAGCATGCTAATTAGGCGGGTTTGAATTGGCCGCTGAGGCTGCGAAAATAGCCCAATTCCGGGGCTTTTCCATATTGCTATGTAAACGATCAGCTCCAAGGGGCTCGTTAGGACCATGCTCACACGGGAGGATCGTGTACTACTTGGAGGATGAACTCTTCAAGTGGCTAGCAGCCGCTTTAGTTCCTGCAGATTCATCTGATCAGAATCCTTTGCCATGTTGGTTAGATTGACCTGAAGTCAAAGTCTCATTAGTAAACAACGGTTTTCAGGACGGTCCCATAAGTAAGCAAGCAAGCAATAGCTAAGCAATGACCCTAACGCCTATTTTAGCAAGCCACATTTGGGTCTGGAGCTTCTTTGTGAAGGACACACTAAGTAAGTGTACTACTCGAGCTACTGGATTCGCATCTCAAGTTACAATACTAACCGTGTCTGAGGCCTTGGCATCATCTCCTTTCGCTTTCCCTACTGACCTTAGTCCACCTTACCGTTCTCAAAAGATCATGACTATGTCCTTCCGTACCTAGAACGGTATGGCACCAAAGGGACGATCTGCTACGGCCCTTCCAACGCGCTTTACCGCTGTGACCGTGGCTGAATCGACCTCAGCTGAGTTTACGTACATTGTCCTGCTCACTTTAACTTATGCTGTTTAGCCATCGCGCTTTGTTGAGTTGCAAAGGTGATCTGGACCCAAGGGATGTCACGCCTATTCTTTACTTATTGTGTTTGCGGTCGTAAAATTTCCCTTGACAACTCTCCTTTCTCTATCTCTATCTCACTCTCTTGCTTTCTTGTTTCTGCACCTAGCGGAGTCTTGCCCGCAGCCATTCTTTACCGCAATTGTCCAGCTCTGTAATGCTGGTATGCCTCTCGTTTAAGATATTATAATCACAATCTTTATCTTTAATACATAAACTCATAATGCTACATAACCATCTCTGGCTCTTGGGCCTCATATTTGCAGCAGCAGTATCTGCCCATTCTGCCGTAACCTGCTCAGCTGTTCCAGCGGTCACAGTCACAGTCACTGTCGGTACTGTCACAATTACAGCCACCGAGAGCCAATCTACGAGCAAATATGCCCCTGGAACCGCAAGCCATTCACCAGTTCAAATGAAGAGTTATAGCGTACATTACTTCAATGCCACTGGCTCAGCCGCCACGACTATACAATCCCCTACCGCGTCTTCTCCTTACTCAACTGGTACTTCTTCTCCTCTCGGTGCCGGAGATGCCCACGGTAACAATGGATGGAGCCTTGTACCCGAGTCTGGTAATGACCAGTCGGCTGGCGCTGAGTCTGGCTCAGGCTCAGCCTCCACTGACTCAAGCTCAGGCTCAGGCTCTACTTCCGGCTCAGGTCTGGGGAAGGCTGGGTCTGACACTTCAAGCTCAGGCGCTGGAGGACTTGCCTCGGGCTCAGGATCTAGCTCATCCGGCCTAGGTTCTGGTGGCAACGGAGGCTCTGAATCCCCGGGCCACGCTTCGTCTGGCCACGGCACTTCGGGGTCCAGGCTGTCGGGCCACATTCCTTCAGGACAAGGAGGTTCAGTACATGGAGGAACTTCAGTTAATGGAACGCTTCACCACTCCGTCTACTCATCGAAGCACATCTCCCCATCAAAAGGCACAGGATCTGCGAGCGGACACTCGTACCACAACTCAGTATCTGGTACAGGAAAATCGCACTCGGGCTTACCTTCTGCGACGAGACTGCACCCCTCGTATCCATTCAGCACCAGTGGCTCGTACCCTATTCTCTCCTCAGGCATCGCCTCAGACCGACCCAGAGTTAGTCCTGTTGGTGGCTTCCCAACCAGTGCCACTAACACCCGTGGAGTCTTTCCGACTGGTGTCCCCGATCCCAGCGGTGTCTTCCCCTCAGGAAGCAGCAAGCCCAGCGGTGTCTTCCCCTCAGGAAGCGGCAAGCCCAGCGGCGTGTTCCCCTCAGGAAGCACTATGCCTAGTGGAGTGTCTCCTACTGGAAGAATTATGCCGAGCGGCGTCTTTCCGACTGGCAATGTTCCCAGTGGGGGTGTGTTTTCCACCAACATTGTCATCAGCAGTGGTGTCTCCCTTACCGGTTACTCGTCCACAAGAACCGAGGCCCCTGTACCCACCACTTCTGCAGTCTCTTCATGTGTCCCAGCCTGCCCGTGAGACCGGAATTCATTCTTGGGGTCACAGGCGGTACCCCTTATGACGGCAGATTCGTGAGACTATTCCATGCCGAAGATATTGCTGGACCCGAGGATATAGCAGTACCTACCCAAAATATTGCTGAAGCTCAAGCATTTTCAATCGACAACGAAGGACGGCTGGCCACCCAATCTAGTGGTAGCGAATTCGAGTTTGCGAACATCGACGGTTTTTCGCAAGACACCTTGCTCTTCGCGAGCCCTGATACTTTCACCCGTATATACTCGAATTGTTTCCTTGATAGCCTTTTTAATCTTCATTGCACAACTGGGCTGTATACTCTTTTCTACATATGCCTGGCCACTTCGAAAATCCAGCTCGGATATCCTGATTATCAACCAGCAGCGGGATGCTACATCGCGAATCTTATGGCTCTGGGCATCGATGGCCGTCAGTTGCAGCCACCACGGCGAGCAACGGGCTGCGTGGAACAGCGGCTGGGGCATGCGTAGTAACCCACTGTCTGGTTACGACCACGTGCCGTCTGACGTACTGGCTATCTACCCCAGCAGCGTGGGGAATCATCACAAGGTCAATTTGGGCACTGTCAAAACTGGCGCCACATTTGTTGCCTCAGCGCCGATTCTCCTGGCAATTGGTTCGGTTCTGACAGGTTTTAGTTCTTGGATAGGTGGATGAACCTCTTGGATACTATGTATCATTTGAAAGGACGTGCGAGGTATCCTTGACTTAAGATATACATGAAACAATTACCGATATGAGAGACATCCTGGACAAGACTTGGTAGATAATAGACATTGCACTCCTCATCAAAAATGTATACACACAATAGAAAAAGGACAGTATAGAACGTTCCACACATTGATGCTTACTCTCGTAGCCCACAAGACAGACTGGTACAGGCTTTTTGCAGCCAAAACATAGGCAATGAGAATTTAGCTAATTCAATCTTGGAGGGTTCTTAAAAGACAGTCTTGGTCTGAAGGTCATATCCGTAGATTGTCGGCAACTGAAAAGGAGAGTCTGAACAGGGAAAAGGATCTGTGTTGTGGTGCGTCTTCATAGAGTCGATACACGAGTACTAGCGCGACTTAACTTTAACCAATCAATGCTCGCTTATCTACTCGATGACCTCCTCGATATTGTCCCGCAAAATTAGCCACCCCACAACAACGCCATCACCACCCCTTCTCCCATCCCTCCACCCCTCTTACAACAATGGTCACCTCGCGAGCAGCCACCTACAAGCCCCTCAGCACTCTTTCCCACCGCCTTCAACCCTCCGTCTCCGCAGGCTCACGGCTCAATGGAGCGCATACCGCATCACAACGGCAGCAACGGCGAGAACTAGCGACAGTACAAGATGCACCGCCGGCGAAGCGGACGCATTTTGGGGGTCTGAAAGATCAGGACCGGATATTCCAGAATCTATATGGGCATCATGGGGCGGATTTGAAGAGCGCGATGAAGTATGGGGACTGGTATAAGACAAAGGAGATGCTACTCAAGGGTCATGATTGGGTTCGTAGCATACAGATATCATGACTTAGGGTACTCTAGCTGACGGGTTCGATAGCTCATCTCAGAAATAAAAGCCTCCGGCCTTCGAGGACGCGGTGGCGCTGGGTTTCCCTCGGGTATGAAATGGGTATGACCACAGCATTAACCGCCCAAAATTATCAATGCTAATGAGGCAGTCCTTCATGAACTTCAAAGACTGGGACAAAGACACCAAGCCCCGCTACCTCGTCGTAAACGCCGATGAAGGCGAACCGGGAACCTGCAAAGACCGAGAGATTATGCGCAAAGACCCCCACAAGCTCGTTGAAGGATGTCTAGTTGCTGGTCGAGCCATGAACTGCAGTGCTGCCTACATCTACATCCGAGGAGAATTCTACCACGAAACTACTGTGCTGCAGCGAGCAATTCAAGAAGCATATAAAGAGGGATTAATAGGCAAGAATGCTTGTGGTAGTGGATATGACTTTGACATCTTCATCCACCGCGGGATGGGCGCCTATGTTTGCGGGGAAGAAACGTCTCTCATTGAATCTCTAGAAGGAAAGCCAGGGAAGCCCCGCCTAAAGCCCCCTTTCCCAGCATCGGTCGGTCTTTTCGGATGCCCATCTACCGTCGCGAATGTTGAAACTATCGCTGTTGCTCCTACCATCATCCGTCGTGGTGCTAGCTGGTTCAACTCCTTCGGTCGTGAACGGAATTCGGGGACGAAACTCTTCTGCATCTCAGGCCACGTCAACAACCCTTGTACCGTCGAGGAAGAGATGTCCATTCCACTCAAAGAGCTCATTGAGAAGCATGCCGGGGGCGTACGAGGCGGGTGGGACAACTTGAAAGCCATTATCCCCGGTGGCTCATCTACGCCCATCCTCCCTGCGGCACAATGTAACGAACAATTGATGGACTTCGACGCACTAAAAGACAGTCAGTCAGGCTTAGGAACAGCAGCAGTGATCGTAATGGACAAGAGCGCGGATGTGGTGCGCGCTATATCACGATTGTCGTCTTTCTACAAGCACGAGAGCTGCGGACAGTGCACGCCGTGTCGAGAGGGTACCAAGTGGACAGAGCAAATCATGAAGCGGTTTGAGAAGGGGCAAGCGAGGGCGAGGGAGATTGACATGTTACAAGAGTTGACGAAGCAGGTCGAGGGACATACTATTTGCGGTAAATACTTTCAGCCATGAGGTCGATAATTGTTTGTGCTAATGTGTGTCCTAGCTCTTGGCGAAGCCTTCGCATGGCCACTGCAAGGTCTAGTCCGACATTTCAGGCCTGAGCTCGAAGCTAGAGTGAAGGGATATGCTGAAGCGCATGGTGGTGAAGCTAGGGCTGGCGGATGGGATCACGATGCCCAGAAGAAGGGCTTACTCATTTCGCCTGGTCAATAATATCTGGAATCGAGGGAAGAAAGCATTGTACATAGCATGGAGGCGTTTGGACGGTGTGAGGGCGTTAAGTCGTAGCGTTGGCCCGCTTTGGTTCGCGCTACATCCAAGTACCAATACTGTTGTATGTCTGGTTCACTTTCCGGTGTCCCACCTCGATGGTCATGTCATGTCATGTCATCTCACTGTAACTAACACCCGGAACCCAGCCCAAAACCCCTCAAACTCCACCCCCCAAACAAAACCTCTAGATCAACAAAAGCCAAAAAAGGCGCCCCAAACCCAGATCTAAACCGAAGATTTCCAGAACCATCAACCAAGCTGGTCCTGCAAACGCAGTTAGCAGCCACTTACCATCACCCCCGATACTCGGACCGCACTAACACCTACCCAACATGCTGGCCCCTGCAGTATCTGAGCTTCTTTATGTAATTGGGTCTTATGCCACTGTCTATGTTCGTTCTGTGAGCTTAGAATGGCTGGTTCCAGATTGATGTTAACGTATTTTGGTGTCCGAATTTGCATGTTGGAGTAGAGAGCTTGGTGGGGACTGGGGAGGTTATGAGGTGGGGTTAGAACGGGATGGTTTGGTTTCAAAGGAAAGGGGGGGGGGGGCCTCTGTGAGAAGGGTTGTCGCTGTTCGAGGTGGAGTGAGGCTTAAGCTGGTACAGTGGATTGGATGGACGACTGGGTAATGGCAGCAGTGCCGGATAGGTTGTTTACGGATCGTTGACTGATGGTTTGAAAGAGGGTTTTTGACACAAATGCCTTTTAGTATCTTTTTAGCTGTTTTAACGCGTTCATTGGAAAGTTTTGTATAGGTGACATGGATAAAGGGATATGAGCGATGATTTCGCATGGGGAATGTCTTTGTGCTCCTATCGCTCTGTCAGTTTTAGAGGATGCCTGATACTGCCTCTATGAGATACTGAACAATAGACTATATATTTCTGAAATGAGAATCCCGTACAAAATGTTGTAGGAGCGATATGGTCTGCAATTGCTAGCGAATGATTCTCACATATATCATTCTCAAACAGAAGCTCTCATTGCGGCTAGCGATACCTTGTAGATGACGGCTGCCAGTACTCCTCAACAGCCTTTCTGTATGAATGTCTCATACTAAACTTTATAGCAGCGATATTTTCGTCTCGTGGTAGCGAACATGCCTCACGCACAGAAGCTTGTCAGAAAGTCGATCACCTCGTGTGGGAGAATCCTAGCAGTCGTAACCGCTGCCACAATATCTCAGTACCAAATCGTCATAGAAGACGTTATAGAAGCAATTCGATCGCTCAGTGCTACCGAACGATCCTCCCATACACATTTCATGTGTAAAAAGACTCTTTGAGGCCGGCGATCTATCTCGTTCTCGAGGACTCCTCCTGATAGCGATTGACAACTCTCCTATACAGGACTTCTGGGTGAAAGTTTCTAGTAGCGATGAAGTTGCCTAGCAGAAACAATTGTTTCGCCCATGTCATTCCTTTCTCTTCATGTAGGAGATCTCCTACTACTTCCGGGCATCAGCACAACTTTCCTCATGTGAGTCTTCTACATGAGATTTTGAGGAACAGTAACGCTCGCTCAGTTCTAGCGAAGAAGCGTCCCATATGAAATTTCGGTAGATACCCTCATCTCCAGGCTAGCGATATGATCACCTAGTATGTGCGATTAACTCGCTTAGATACAGTTATCGGATTGAGCTCGCTTGTTCGCTTTGGAAGTTACAACACAGAGTAATAGCTGGTATTCCTGCTCAATTATGTAACTTTCAGCGCCATAAACAGTCTTGATGGAGTGTGTAAAGCCGCTCTTGTAGCGCACAAAAAACATGTGCCAGAATCTCTGCTCAAAACCCCAGACGAGAGCCTGTGGAGATGAGACAATCCTCGATAATATCTACAGTGAACGAATGCTATAGGCAATGCATGCTATGCTGTGGACGCCAATCCGTCGAGATGCCTTCGAATGTAAACATCTCAACGCTAGTGATACTCATGTTCCTCCGGCCATAACAGCTTTGTAATACTGTAGGCTCAACTCCATCGTATGCTTCAAGTACACATCCTCTGTAAGCGGTAGCTGCAAGACCCGTGCGCCTTCAATGCCCTGTCGATATGTTAGCAACGTCCTCGATTCCCGGTACTTTCTCGGCAGACTCACCTTCTCCTTCATCGCAAGAATCTCCTTCCCTACAACCCCACTAATCTCCTGCACAGCGACCATCTCCCTGAAACTGTCTTCACCACCCTTGACCATCAATGGCAGTGCACCCACCAACCTCTCCAAACACTCCCGCTTCTTCTTCCCCTCCAACTTCTTCGTGAGCAAAGTAAGGTAGTCCTCATAGACCTGTCCTCCAAGGCCCCACTCTTGGATGTCTTCTTTTCCAGGCTTGAAATCATCAAGGATCTGCCTCAGCATATCCCAATCTTCCTCGATAACGGCCATCGGCCCCACTTCGTTCTTGAGCACTTCATGTGCCTCGTTCCAATCGCTTGCTTTTATCAGGTATGCCACCTCACTAACGTGGTCACGAAGCACGTTGCGCGCATAGAGCGCTTTAGCATCCCAAATCCAGCTCGGAGGGATTTTGAACTCTTCAAGGAGGGTATTGAAATCATCTGGCTCAGTCCTCATGTCAGCTGCATGATGCGCAAGATGGGACTGAATGGCCATATGACGCTGCTGTGGGGAGTGGAGGTGGAGGAGTGCGTAAAGCGCCCAGAGCCATTCTCCAGCAGCGTCGAGCTGGGTAGCAAATGTCCAGGCAAGGGCATCTGCTTGGAAAGGAGCGACATCAGGGACGGTGGGGAAGCGAAGTGTTAGAGCGTGGTAAAGTTGAAAAGAGAGGCGCGTATCGAGGGGGTTGCCGGTTGTGTTGTGGGGTGCGAAGGTCTCTGCAATCGAGGGTGTAGGAAGGGCGGATTTAGAGGCGGCGTAGAGTTTCAGGAGACCCCAGAGGATGTCTTCGCGCTGAGAAGGGGTTTCGTCGTCCCACGGAGTCTTGGTGCCGGATTCGAAGAACCACGGAACGGGTTTCTTGGGCTCGTCCACCTGTAGGTCGTCGTGAAATGTGACGACGGCGGCTTCAAGGGGCTCTTCAGTGAGGATAGAGTAATAAAGGCGTAGGCCGAAAGCTCTCTTCCAGTCGAGGTCGAAGCGTTCGCTGATAACGAACGTCTTTGCTCGATCTTCCAAAGGGCCCTTCTTTCCCTCACAGACACATGTGTTGCCGGCCAGCAGTGAGTAGAGTGTCCGGATCGGCTCTGTCATCTCAGACAACACGTTCAAATCCCTCCACGCGTCGATCTGTGTTGCCATATCGTCACGCATGACCTCATCGCCACCAATCTGTGCGACTAATGTAGCCAATCGATAATCTTTGCCTTGTACAAGCGCGTCACAGGCTTCAACAACCTTGTTCCCAGAAAGGTGGGCAATGGCGCGCTCCTCTGCGGTCGTGGCTGCACTGGCAGCCTGCCCTGCGGACCCGTGGCAGAGCTGCTCCCAGAAGGCGATGAGACGGTCTTTACGGATGCGATGTTCGTAGGTGGACTTTTGGGCGGCAGGTATCCCATAGTCCTCCGGGTTCTGGTCATCAAAGAGGATGGACGCAAGCTCCCAGACCGACTTCTCGTACTCGGTGTCTGGCTGGACTTCTGACGCCATGTCCTCGAATGGAGTCTGCTGCAGCTTTGCCATGGGTACTTTGTGATCAAGCTTGACATTTGTGTGGGCGCGTTGTTTGATGAGTGTTCCTTGAATGAGCTGTGAAGGAGTAAGCATATGTTGGTGCAGTGACGCCGGGTGAAGGACAAAGCGCGCTTACATTAGGACCATTCGCGAGAATGGCAAATCGAACATCCCTCCCTTCGGACACTATGGCGCTTTTTCGATAGCTCAAGATGGTGTCCGTTTGCGTAGACTTGCTTCTTGAAATGCCGACTTTGCCAGGAATCGCGTAAATCAAGGTCGCATTGGGTCCCCAGGATGGCTTGTTGGAGTCATGGAATGATCGTTCTTTCGGGTCCATGTCGTCTTCAGCGTCATTCATCTTGGGCTTCTTGGAGTAGGGCCACTATGCGATAGAGTCTCAGCTTCATTTCTTTTCAATTATTGGCTACATACATTTGTGATGGTGACGCAAGCCATGCTCAACCTATGTTCTCTGCAGAACCACCTTAAGAGAAACGCCCAAATGCATGAGAAATGATTGGAAGGGGATGTTAAACCTTTAGTCCTTTTCCTTTCGGTGCCCGCTGCTTGTTTCGTCCACTTTGTCTTGCTCCTTCCTTGGCCCATAATGAATTCATCAGCTGGATGTGATTGTCCAGTTTGGGTGATCTCGTCCCTGCTGAAGCCTTCACAGGTGTTCCTTGGTCGTCTTGATCGTCCAGAAAATGGGCTTGAGCACCACGAAGAGCCTGTCGATCTTGTTTCCTTGGGCTGATGGTCTTTTGTAGCGCCTCAGCCCAACCGTCATTGACGTTGAAGGTAGCCTTAGCTGGCGTACCAAAGCCAAGTCTCAGCATTTTGTCTGCCTCGTCCGCATCCATTGGGGGGTAAGTCCCTGCCATTCCCAACTCAGTGTCGTTTTCCGCATCATGAATCATAAGCGATCGTTCTTCGACCTCACCGCTGTTGGCTTCCAATTCGCTTGGCTCGTCTTCACCACTGTCAGAAGGTGAGGCGGCCAAGCGCTCATCTAAAAAAGACTGGTCGTCATTGTTAATTTCCTGTATCTCCTGATCATTGTCAGATACCGACTCCTCATCAAATGCACCAGGCAGCATCTTCTGCTTTCGAAATTGAAAGGTATCGTCCGGACTAGAGCTGACGTAGGATGATTCTTGCGTGGACGCGAAGGAATGCTGGGTGGAATTAGTCGCTGTTGGTGTGCGTCCATTCTTCACTGCTCGTGACTTTGGTGTTGGTGTATCAGGAGGAGCTTCGCTCAGCATGCTCGTTTGTAAGCTGTCTGCCTCGCTCGCGTCGTCCTCGTAGTCGAAGCTGTATGTCGTAAAGTGCGGTACTTTGAACACCCAGAAGCCAGTATCCTTCTCGTACCGTATGAACTCGGTACCGCCAACCTTGCGTAGTCTATCGACATGCTTGTTAAAGCGTGGTCCACTCTTCTCATGTAGTGGAGTCTTGCGATCTCTCTGTCTTGGCCATGAGTTCGCTAGATGGATCGTAGATGGCACATTGAGGCCTTTCCCCAAGGCCGGCTTCTTAGACTGGTCTGGATAGACAGTAAGGGAGCGAAGCTCAATCTGAACAATGGTGCCGAATATCTCTTCCAGAGGCCTCAAGGTGAGATCGACAGGCGCATTGAATTCGACGAAGCCGCAACCCTCGCGTCCCACGCTGAAATTGGAGACGTGGCGCTGCTGTTCCTTGGTCATGCTCTGAATTTCCTTTTCTGATGGCTTCATCCAGTAGGCTCCGGGTTGTTGATCCTCTTGCGAGGCTTGAACGGGAGCTCGAGTAGCAGGCGCACTCGAAGATTCAGGGGACTCGTCTTCATGAACGATAGCGAGCTCATTACCTTTCACTTGTTCCATCTCAGGCTGTGGCGTAACACCGTTCAGCTTCGATGGTCCAAGTCGTCCTTGACCGCGTGATGGCGTCCTGAGGAATCCTTGCTCTTCGGCACTTGGGGTAGCGGAGTTGTTTTGGTCATTGTCAGCAACACCGTTAGTGCCATTGACTTGGACACCATTAGAGTTCTCTCCATTCCCTCCAACTGTGCTCGCATCGAAGCTGACCTTCTTCTTCAAGATTCCAGGTTGCTTCGATTGATCAATCTTTTCAGGACTTGGCAGGACAGCTGATGTTCCTCGGTCTCCGAACAGGTCTGTGCGAAGGCTCCGGTCAATAGTCAGTCTCTTCAGGCTTCCTGTGCCGCCATAACGAGAGCTACCTGCAGAGAAAGCACCCGGTGTGAGAATGCTCTCTCCATCGCTGTCAAAGTTTCGACGCAGGTTGCTCGTAGATAGGCTCTTCCCTAAGCCTCGCCCAACGCTTCCGAACAGCAGGCTACTGCTGAGGCCACCTGGGGTGCTTGCATTGCTCGATGCACTCCCAGGTGTACCATAAGTCGAGTAGCTGAAGCCAAACCCACGCTTTTGAGGAGTCACAAGCCGTGAGGCCGCGTTCGGGCTCATCTTGTAGTGTGGCAGAATGGCGCTCTTCTTCAATTTCTGCTTGACGTTGATCGGCGTAGCAATGGGGCCCACAGACACTGGTGGGGGAGGCAAGCCTGAGAAGATGGAAGCACTGCCGTACGCGCTACCTGGATCGGTCAGGGAGGCATTGAAGGCTGGTGGGGGTGCAAAGGCGTTTTGTTGCTGCTGGGGCTGCTGTTGTTGTTGCTGTGATCCAAAAAGGCTCGAACCCTGATTGTTGGTATTACCGAAAAGACCCCCCGGTTGTTGCTGTTGCTGATTGTTTCCTCCGAAAAGATTATTGCCTCCCTGCTGGTTGTTATTGTTGTTGCTGGTGCCCAGGCTGCCAAACAATCCGCCACCTGTGTTCGAGGTAGTGTTGCCAAATAGACCTCCAGGCTTCTGCTGCTGATTGGCGGGGTTTCCGAACATTCCACCAGTCTGATTCTGCTGTTGATTCGCATTGTTATTGTTTCCAAATCCTCCAAATAGACCGCCTCCAGTGTTAGAATTGTTTGTGGTCGAGTTACCAAAGAGGCCTCCACCAGTGTTAGCAGGCTTAGGTGCAAACAGCGAGCTTCCAGAGGATTGGTTGTTGGCTGTATTTCCAAATAATCCTCCTCCTGTCGCGGGCTGCTGTTGGTTGTTGTTCTGGCCGAGGGTGCCAAACAGTCCCCCTCCAGTATTAGTATTGGTCGTGCTACCAAACAGCCCGCCTGGCTTTTGTTCTTGCTGTTGCGGCTGACCAAAGCCACCAAAAGGAGAGTTGTTTGTCTGATTTTGGTTTTGATTCTGTTGACCAAAGCCGCCGAATGGATTTGACGGAGCTGGCTGCTGCTGCGGCTGACCAAAAGGCGTGGTGTTCTGGCTGCCAAAAAGCCCACCCCCAGTGTTGCTGGTGGTGTTGTTTGTGCCAAATGCGTTGTTACCTGTCCCGAATGCTCCCGCGGTAGACGTCGGATTGCTAAAAGGGAATGGCTTTGACTGTTGGTTGTTTTGCTGGTTGTTGTTACCAAACAGAGTTGACCCACTTCCAAATCCACCGCTAGTGCCTCCTGAAGTGCCGAAGAGACCGCCACTAGACTGGGAAGACGAAGTCGCTCCGAAGAGATTGGTCGTGGCTGGCTTTGGGGCACCGAAAAGACCTCCTCCGCCTGTGCCAAAACCCGACTGCGCGGGCTGGCTGGCTCCGAATGGGGATGATGACGTGGTAGCTGGCTGACCAAATAGACCTCCCCCTGTATTGTTGGCCGGTTGACCGAAGCCGCCAGTATTTTGCTGGCCGAAACTATTCCCAAAATTGGGCTGTCCAAACGCTCCCGCTTGGCCGCTGCCGTTACCGAAACGTCGTCCTTGGTTGTAGTCTGCTAACCGTAGTTCCTACTACATGTCAGTATTTGGGTTGTCGTCTAAGAGATGGAATGAACTTACCTCGAACGAAAAATTCTTGTATGGGGCCATGAAGCTGATGCTTTGGAAGTGATTGCTCATGCTGCTAGTCCCATCCTTCTCAGTGAAGGCCTGGAAAGGCGTACTGCCGGTGCCTTGACACTCAGCATTGTTGTTTCCGAGGGCAGAGCTTATAGGCGCTCCGAAGGCGCTTGTTTGCTGGTTGTTGGTCGCTCCGAACCCAGTATTAGAAGTATTGCCGCCCCCAAACAAGCCTCCAGTAGTACCGCTTCCAAAGGCTGGCTTTGGCGCACCGAACAAGCCTCCTCCAGAGGCATTGTTATTGTTATTCGTGTTTCCGAATCCACCGAATCCACCACCGGCTCCAGCGGTGGCTGTACCACTACCGAAAAGGCCGCCACCACTTGTTGTAGTTGCAGGGGCACCAAAGGCAGGTCGGTTTTGACCAAAGGGGGTGGCGTTTGTGGCTGCAGAGCCGAATCCTCCTGATCCTGTCATAGAAGTCGCTATTAGCTCTCTTTCCGCACATATTTCACGAAGTGACTGGACAATTGGCACTCGGAATAGGAGAAGGCACTCCGTGGTTGGCGACATGCATAGCCTACAGAGACAAAGCAGGCCAGCACCAATCGCACATTACGGAACGAATGCCATAAAGCGCCACGATTGTAGTCGAGGCTCATGGCAGCCTTACGCCACGGTTGAACTCGCAAGACACCAGCATCCTTGTGTCCAATGTCAACCAAATCGAATCGGACGTACCTCCTGAACCGAAGCCACCACTTGTACCTGGTTGGCTGGCACCAAACGGCGTTGAACCGCCAAAGCCTGTGTTGGAGCCAAAGCCTAGATGCGATCAGGAGTCAGACCAGGAGATCTTCGAGGCCCTTGAGAAAGACCAGTAATCGCTGATGAGAGTCCGTGGAACGGACGCAGCGCCAAAGCGCAATGGAGATGTGACCTACCTGAGCTTGTAGTATTACTGTTCGAACCGAATCCGCCAAACCCTGTACTCTGTTGCTGCTGATTGTTCTGCCCGAAGCCGCTGAACGACATCGTTGCTGTGGATGTCGGTGATTTCCAATATGGGTGTGTTGAAGATGATTTGTGGAATCAGCAAGAGGTGTAAAAGTGGTGAAGCATTGATGCGAAGAAGACTCGAGTGAGAAAACGCGCTGCTGGTGGGGCTTCAGGAGTGCTACAGAGATCAGCGCTCTGATGTGAGCTGCACGTGGAGCTCGCCGAGAAGATTGGGATGAAGGAATGACTGGCACCTCAAGCCAAGGGTGACGATGTGGAGTGTTGAAACGAGGACGCGCTTCGATTGGCAAGTTCTATGAGTGAGGTTGAGATGCGAGGCGAGATTAAGGTTGTTAAGGATGAGAAGTTCTGCGAGGTTATATGAGTCTACGCGGATATCTAGGCACTAACAACCGTATCGCAGGCCGCAATCTCATTGGTGCCTCGCTTTGTAAGCTGGAGCCTGAAAAGTCATGTCTTGGCGCTCTACTCTTATGGACACCTCTACAATATGTCAGGAGAGCTATTTGGTTTGATAGAATGTAACGACTATACGACATCTGGACGAGTCGAGTGTGAAATCTTGCAGAAATACTTCCAAGGGGTAAAGTTTGTCTATGCTATCCTTTGAACTCTCTGCTTGAGGCCTAACATTGGAGGATCGAGACATGGTTCCTTGGCTCCTCCGGTGCGCATTGCTCTTGCACTCTGAATCCAGGTTTCTTATGCCTCCTAAAGTCTTTTGTATTCTTCATCTCCCTGATGCAGTCAGCCCTCCCCGTCTGTGGCAGAGACCTTCCAGGCCTTTGCCGACTCAGGGCTGGAGGTGGAACCAAGGGTTCGAAGTCGAAATAGTTCGTACTTTAGATCCAAGGTCTTACCACAAAAGATCTGCCGTGGGACCAACGCCATATTCCAGTAACGGGTGAAGCTGGTCAAAATGCTTTCTACGTCCTCTCAATCAGCTCTGGTGTTTTGCCCTCGGCTTGATAAAGCGATCTCGATCTGAATGCCAAGTGATAGATCGTGGTGGAAAATCTGCAGACAACCCTACAACTAACTTTCGTATCTTCTCTCTCTCTCTTCATAAAATGTATCCATCGACCAACGAGTGTTCTACCGCATGGCGTGAAGCTTATCGTTCCAAATCGCTCTCTCCTTAAATCCAAGGCCCGTATACGTCTTACAACACTTCTCATACAGGCTTGCAGCACCTTTGAGATAACCACTGAACGTTGGGTAAGTCGACGTTCATCTACCATCTACACGAGTCCAAGGCATAGGAAGATCTTCCCGGTGCGCATAGGTCAGCATTTTTTGATCCGGATATCTAGTAGGGGGTCGAAATGTCCTTCGATATCCCTCAGCGCTGTTTAATAGTCGAATATTGTTTGGGAAGGCTTGAAGAGGAAGAAGTCAAGGCACAACCAATTGTTGTCTGAAGCTGGTGGGTAGGATTTATTGTGACTCAACTGCTGACGCTAACTTGCAATCATATATTCTATGCCGGCAGCGGGAACAGGCTTTAATATTGACAGCACTCTGTTTTCCAATTGTTCGACGTGCCGTGTCTGAGTTCCGGGGTCGTGAAAGACTCCGTCCAATCGTCGCGTCGAGCCCAATAGCTTGTCGTCCTCTATCGTCTCGAACATGTGGAGTTTCGTGAACATACTCTGGCCCTGGGCTATTTGTTAATCCAGGCTGTAGCCTCAACGTCTTCAACTAGCTGTTACTTGATCAGTACAACCTTACATCATAGCATCCAATTGCTCTATAGAATGCGTACAGTCACAATCCGTCCTCATCAACTCTGTGGCGTTCCTCCCATTGTCGCAGCCTTCGAGGAAACCTAAAGAGGTGCGTCTCTCCGAATAGAAATCCCTAAGAAGCGAAGTACTACTGCGTCGAGTAAAGAAACCAATGAATCCGATGAAGGCGATAACAGCAATCACGACGAGTCGCAGGGGATCTCCCATGGGGGAGGTCAGCAACATCGTTCCAGAGCTGCAGATTCATACTGTAGGGAAAGAGATGTCTGAATCCGCAATTGCAGAGGAAATCTCCGTTATGTATCACATAGCTACTCGAAAATCAGACATCGTCGCCGACAAACACTTGGTCAAGTATGAATAACAAATCGCCAACCCCTTGAGACAAACATGCCACCTCATGAACGGAATCAAGCCCCATATTGTAGATACGCCTTCAGCGGGAGAGCCATCTCGATGTTTGAAGTTCAAATTAAGAAGAAGTCAAGGCTGAAATACAAGCATTGATCTATCTAGCATCGCTCAGAATCATTGATGCTACGATAATGCGCGAAGCAAGAATCATGCCGACGCTGATCTCAGTGAATTATACCATTCACCAAAAACACCTACCAAGAACACGTGAAAGGAACCTCGCTGGAGTTTTGTTCAGGTCTCCAAAGTGCTAAGTCTGTGCCGTACCGAGATATAACGTCATTTTACTGTTGTACCGCATATTGTCCAAGCTAAGCATGAAAACCGCACCACGTTCAAGGTACACTGTGACAAAATGTTGACTCGCCCAATCTTCTTTGCTCAACATCGTCATGGAAATCGTCAACAGCTGGAGAAACATGTTGAAGCTAAACCTCGCTCGATTCTTCGAGATTGTTTTTTCACTTCTATTATACAAAGACTTCCTTGCTATTTCAAGTCTCATTAGAATACAATGCCGAGACCGTTCCATGCAACATGCAACATCAATTCATAGACGTAGCGCATAGCTCTTGCCCATGTGTGAAAACTGTCAATGGCTAGATGTACGAGGACGCACTAACAATTGGTCCAATGCCGTCCGTTAGAGAAGCATAGAAGTACTGTCGTAATCCCCTCAACCGCGTAGCTTCCCACCCTTCTTCTTCGGCGGACCACCCCTCTTCGCCCTCTTGTGAGTCTTCTTAGGCTTAAACTCGTCTTCATCCGCCTCGGCAAAATCTGACGCAGTATCCCCATCTGCCAGAGACATCTCTTGTTCGTCATCCTCGTCCTCCACCACAACCTTAGCAGCCTTAGCCTTCTGCTGACGAGGCTTCTTCCCATTTGCTTTCACTTTCACTTTCGAATTTGGCTTAGCCGGCTTCACTTCTTCTTCTTCATCATCATCCTCATCATCAAAGTCCGACAGATTATCCACCTCTTCTTCCTCATCATCGTTCACCACAGCCTTACCCCTCCTAGCCTTCTTCCCTCTGTTCCTCTGAAATAGCTCCTCAGGCGGCTCTTCATGCTTCCGCTTCTTCCCATTCGTCTCCTTCTTCCCGCCACTAGCATACTTCGCCTCCAAATCATCCAGAAATGTCCCAGCCCTAGCCTTCTGCCTCTGCTGAATCATCTCCGCAAGACCCTGCTCGCCACCTGCCCCACCACCTTTCTTCCCACCCTTACCCTTTGCCTTTTTCTTCGCATCCCCTTCAACCTCTTTAGCTTCCTTTGCAGCTACCTGATGTCTAGCCTTCCTCTTCTTTGCCGGTTCTTGCGTGTACGTGTGATAAGCCTCCACCTCGCCGGCCTCAATTGCTTTGTCAATATACCCACGGAAGCGATCCTCGTCGTCAAGAGGATTGCTAAGCATAACATGTCTGAAAACGTAATCGATATCGCCTTTCCTCTCCTTGTACGCTTTTAATACATCGCCCCTCTCTTCTTCCGATCCCTGATACGTAGTCTTGAAATCCTCGAGTTTCTCCACTGTAACGGCATCCGCCCATTGCGCGCGGAAGAAGTCTCCCCAATTGAAGTCATCATCGTCGAGGTCGAGGGATTCGGAAGTGTTGCCAGTAGTGTCGTAGCGTTTTCGCCGTCGCTCGTCGGAGAGAATGGCGTATGCAAAGGCTATTTCTTGGAACCTCGTGTGTGCGGTGTCGCGGGCTGAGGGGTGGGCTTTATCTGGTGGGCTGTGAGAAGGTGCTGGTGGCAGATTTGAGAAGGTTGAGGGAGTGAGTGCGTACCTGGGTGGTGCCGCAGAGCTAGCTTTTTGTAGGCTGTTTTGACTTCGGCTGAGGTCGCTGCTGTTTCGAGCTCAAGGACCTCGTAGGGATTGATGTCGGTGGGAGGTCCCTTTGAGAGATCTTCCATGGTGACGGGTAATGGATAATGGGCACGAGACTTCTTGAGGTGGCAAATAAGCTGACTGAGGTAGCGGACGTCAGAGTAGCTCGAAGTGTTGGGGCCAATGTGAGTTAGAGAGATACCGAGATCAACTCGGGTGACGCGATCTGGTGTCGCGTCTGGAAGTGCTCCGGTAAAACTTCGGTTGTCCTGCCACGATGGCCCCTCATGCCTTGCAAGATGCCCACCTTAACTCGGGAGCATTCAGGAAGGGACTGAAACCATCCTTCGCTCTGTCCATTATTGTGCTGCTGGATATCTATGATTGCTGAATGAGAATCTCGTATGCACAACGAGTAGCATTGCACACTAGAATACTGTCCACGTTCCACAACCGCCTTTGAAGACCATCCTTAGTCAAAGAACTGATATTGAAGGGCCAGGAAACATCGAGTAGTGCAATGGGAAGCCCATTTTCTCTGGCTGAATACATAGAAGCAATTCGCTTTTAATCAGTGCAACGAACTTATTGCAAAAAGACTTCCGGCTTGCCTCCATTGTGTAGCTGTACGATTCCAGCCCGACCTCGAAAAGAGCTCTTCGAATCCCTTGCTTTCCCGGCGACTGGAGAGCATCACCTTTTCATGCCCAGCCTCTACCCTTTCGTATCCCGCAAGGTGACACCACGAATCAACATAGGGGACACAGCTCGAGCATCCGTCATCACATTGCAGATGTTGCTATACGGCATTTGTCATGTTTCATTGTCGTCAAGGTATTCTGGTGGTGGAGTTGGCATCAAGCCAGCATACTCCGGTTCATCAATCCACTCTGGATCATATTGCGTCATTGTGACCCGCCAATTGCCCGGAAAACGCCTGCGATCGTCGTAGTTAAATCCAGTTAGCATCAGATGCCGCGTTGACCATTCTTGTTCTTGTCGAAAAAGATACTTGATTGCACGTTCCAAAGCAGGATCCATAGACGGGTAATAATCTGAATAATCCGATGCGCCAATATACTCAGTTTCAATGTTGATCTCCATGAGTTTTGTCAATCCACTTCCTAACAAAGCCTTCGCCCAGTCGGAAGAGCTAGCTAAGCCGTATATTCCATCACGCCGACATTGTTCGATTGTACGGTAATCGAACCATATCGATATGGATCGGATATAAGCCTTATTGATAGTACCGATGGCCTCGAGGCAATTGTGTATATCCTCCGGCTCATCAAAACGTATCTTATTTCTCGAGTAGAGGATCTCATTCGCTTCGGCACTGAGCTGCCTATTCACTAGACATATCGCAGGTGTAGGGGGTTTGAACCATTCCATAATCTGAGGGGATATTCTCGCCTCGACGGGGCACATGAGTGCATAGAGATATATTCGATCTCGGATCTCTCGCGGAAGTTGAAGGAATGGGAATGTTGGCTTGTCGCGCAGAATCTCAAGCTCAAGATGCTCCACTCGGCGATGCAAACGAGAAACCTCTCTCTGAAGTTGCAGGATTGTGGATAGGACATCCATATCGTCAGAGACGATAGACCTCGAACGATTCTTGGATGTCAGGCGCCTTAGCCTGTACAATGATAGTCAAGCCTCGTAGAGGTACCTTACCTTAGGGATGACTAATTCCCGTCCTTACCTAAGTCAATAGTCTACCTCGCCAGCTCGCCTCGGCCTCCTCCTTCCCACCTCGACCATGATCTGCCACAGTCCTTCCTTCATCGGAACCAACGACCTCTGAGGCACGGAAAAGGATCATTTAGGGATAGCGGCGATGAATATTACTAAGGCTGGGTATCTATGAATGCTAGAAACTCCTACGCGCAACGAGTGGAGTATGGAGCCCTTTTCATCTTCCACAGTCGCCAGCTCAACCCGCTTTGAGACACTAAATGCTGGAAAGGCCGTGGAATGTTAGGATAATCATGCATCTGATCTCTTCATGTGTCGAGCGACGTGGCTTTTCAGACCAGACCTTCATCGGTCGACATCAAGACACTCTCAATCAATCTTAGCATCAGACAGCCGTGACCGTGAAGGTGTTAAATTGTTAGCGAGGCGAATTTTCTGAACAGTCATCTCTCCTTTCTTGAGGCTAGCAAGCCTCTTGCGAGCTACCATGACGGGAGCAGATGATTTGGTGACGAGGTAGTTGGAGAAGGAGCCAAGAAGCACCCTGTTGTTCAGGATCAGCAACCTCGTGCTTGTTCCTATCCTGGTGCCAGTGACTTACCCGGTCAGAGAATCACGACCACGGGAGCCAACGGTGACGAGCGTAGGTTCAAGAGCGTCGATCTGGGCAAGCTTCAGCACCGTAGGATCTCTGTGCTTTGTCTGGGCCTACTTACGGCTTCCGTGATCATGGACCTTGGGCTTTTGCAATGAATGACCTCAATCACCATTCTGACCTGCAGCTTCGTCCTTCTAATGAACTCAAGACATATCCGCCGCAAAGTGTCGAGCGCATGCAACCGTACCTGGGCTTGAAAGTCTGGCGAGCGCGCTGCGCTTGTGCTCCGCGAAGGTGAACGAAATTTTGTTGCCTTTGCAAGCGATGATGGCATTGACATCAATGAGCCCTTCTTAGAGGCCGCAGTCGCCTTCTCCATAACGGCTGTGGTATCTTGAATTGCTTTGCCGCCCTCTCCAACAGGAAGACTATCGCCTGCTTTCCCAGTGCCAGTTTCTTCGTTGACGGCGTAGATTGCGTAGAGAGTGTCTCCATCCCGTAAGATGGTGCCGATAGTCCATTCCAGAGCGTACTTTGCCTCTTCACTCAGGTCAGTAGCTACCAGGTACTTCCTCAAACGTCGTATGCCCTCGTTCGCTTCCTCTTGCATCCTATAAAAACCTCCGCGTATGATTGTTTGAATGACATGGTGAGGGACGGTGCTATCAACGTTGGAGGTATGGATACTCAGCTGTTGAGCTCTTCGAATATCATCCATCTCCTCCGAGTCAGTGGTGTTGGGGCTGGCATTGCGGCTGGGTGTTTTGCTGAGGCTGCGATGGTCGAAATTAGTGTTGGGATGTACAGGAGTTATGAATCTCTTAGAGGTTGACACTGGCTTTTCGCCATCGGGAGCTGTGACCATGACTGCAGGCTTGTCTCCTTCTGCTAACAATGAGGTTGCTGATTGTTCAGAATCAGCTCTTTTCCTGCCTCTGGCCCGTCTCGAAGGAGAGGTTTCATCTTCCGAGCTCCAAGCCTGATTGTCCTCATCACTGCTCTCCACTGCACCTTCCTCATCCGCATCGTCAGCGTATTTGTCCTTCCCAAGTCTTCCTACTTCACCGGAATCTGGATCCTCACTGCTCGATGATCGTGACCTCTGCTTGGTTTTTGGTGGTGGGGATCTGGAGGTTGCCTTAAGGGTGCCCCGTGGCGGACTCTGCGTCTGTCCAGGTTTCTTGATGGGTCCAAACGATAGCCCACGCCTGATGGCTTCCGGGTTATGAGTTCCTCGTTTTGCTCCCGCTTTTGGAGAACTGCGCGCCGAATATTGCTGGCCTTGGGTGCTCATCTTTCGACTAGAGGCCGCTTCATTCGACTCTGGAGGTATGTTCTCTTTTGTTTTTGATACTCTGGAAGGCTCAGATGTCGTAATCATAAGATCTGAGGTTTGCGCATCTGGAGCCGAAGTGTTTGTTCGTGGATTGGGTTGAAGATTGGCTGTTGTCTGGTCTGTCTCGGTTAGTCCCTGGCTAGAAGCATCCAAATTTCGTGTTTCCTTCAGCTGTCCCTCCATCGCTGCCTCTTATGCTGATAGATTACTTGAGTCTGCTTTGTCCGGCTCTTTCTGTGTTCACCGTTTCCGCAGAGTTGGAAGTGGTCTAGAAACCAGCTTGGGGGAGATTTCGTATATGTTGCTCAATAGCTAGCTTGCTAGTTCCTTCTGCATCACATATCACACAAGGCTGTGGTCTGTATCTGGGGAAAGAGCATTGCTAAAGTCCATGATGCATCTACACGGGCTGGAAGCTAGTTAATAGCCAAGACACTCAAAGTGATGGTGTGACTGGCTGCCACTCATCTGGTCCCTCGAAGCCTGCAGCCAGGAGCAAGTACTCTCAGGGTGGTCGCACCATATTGGAGCACTCTTGAGGCGACGTTGAAAATATCCTGACAAGAGTGAGAAGCATGAGCATGTCTCATGGGGATTGCAGTTTGCGACTCCACCCCTCGCTGTCTCACTGGCCTTCCCCAAAAGCCGGACCGAACCTTATACGCGGAGTGTGGGGGTCCCATCAACACTTACATATTGTATTGTCAATGATAGGAAGGTATTGTGCAGAAGATCGAGTGGCTGGAGTCTTAAGGAATGTAGAACATACACAACGAACCGCGTGACGGTATTACCGCATCCCTTGAAACGGCCCGCCAAGGCCCGGAGCCATTGAGTTTATGGGGAGAAGTATGGCTATTGAAGTGCTATTTACATTCGTCTTCGCCTATTGCCAACTGTCAAGTTGGCCCGAGAGGCGACACCGAGCCTGTGGACTCCGCCCCTTCTCTCCCAGACACTGCTCTTTCCCTCGACTACTGAGATCAGCTCATCTGCAACTCTGTGGGCAAACATTGTTCTACCGCTGCCTTTCGAAGGTTTCTTGGTTGCAGCGTCCAGAATCCACATAACGGCTGTACGTCGTCGCTGCCTCAAGCCTAATGGAACAGGTATCTGCAACGCTACACCTCCACCTGCTGCGCCTTTTTGTGACCGTATCCGTAAAAGAGGTGCAACCGAGTCAATTGCAAGCGTAAGATACAATATGGGATTAAGAGGAAGATGGGTGGTAGGAGGAGCGCCTGGGACTAACGGGCGTCTAGGATCTGCAATGGGTGGAGGCGCAGTTCGCAAACGCTCGAGTATCATAGCCATGTTCTATAGGCGCAGAATTAGTCTCCCATGCTTCGAATAAGGCTTACAAGACCACTATGTGGTCTGAAAGAGTAGAGGAACTGACGGCCGTACCCTCTGAGCTACACTCAGCTTGCCATCCTGCATCAGCAGGTTGGTGACTTGTTTGACGACTGGATCGTAACGATGCTTGATGTGTGAAGTGCTTGGTAAAGGCAAATCTGGTAGACCGTATATGTGACCTGAGGGTTCAAGCTCTGCTGGCCCAAGGTTAATTATGGATTGTGTTTGCGCGAGGTGTCTAGCTGAAGTTGAATATGATCTATTTCCTTTGGGTGTTGATGACTTGGCATCATCTTTCATAACCTGGGGTGCATTCTCCTGGGCCTTTACATCTCGTTTCAGAACCTTCACAAAGATTTTAGCCATAATACTCGTGATGACAATTACCAGCGTACCTCTTGCACAGGTGTACCTTGCTCGATTTCAGGTCCGCCTTCACCTGTGATCCTTGCAGTGGTTGCTGCTTCCTCGCTGACGTGGGGGAGCTGTTCTTGGTTTGGCCCTGGGTTTTGCTCTGCTTCTGGTAGAGGTTTCTCATCCGCCGTGATCGTCCTCTTCTGTGGAAGGCGAAGGCACAATGGGATTGGGTAAGATGTAGGTCTCGAGCCTTTAGATCTTATGGCAATTGACCGGCCAGTCTGCAGTAATCGTAGAGGTGGAGGCATCGTAGCTCTTGAGTGCTAGAGATGTATCATGCATGAGAACTAGGAAGTCGATCCATAGAGGACAGGGCCTAGCCTTATTTCGGCTAGCGTTGTTTGCCTCCACTTCCGCCTCCGGCAACTGGAGCGGAGAATGACCGATCTGTTGCGTGTAGAAGAGCAGCATCTGCTTCATATGTGATAACTTCTCGCATTGACCAATTCCGCTGGCTTTCACTGTATTAGTCTTTCTGTTTGCATTGCCTGTATCGGTACCATCCGTTATCTACATGGTATGGTTCTCGTAGGCACGCGACTTGACGGCGGGTTCCGACAAACAGATATTAGTTCCCATAGTTTATGATACCCCTTCAAGCTGCTTCTTTCGCTCTTCTTCAATATCTGCTGCACATACTTGCTGGTTCAGGTCATTATTGAAGGAAACATTGATGTCACACATTTCATTTGCTAGAAACTCCTCTGACTGAGAGCGTTGTTTTGCGTTGATTGACATTTTGCAGGGCTTTCGGAGAGATGGCTCCAGGAATGATTGTGCCTGAACCTGCCGTCTCTACAGAGAGGTCTCGTTCCCTTCAATCGGTCACTGAGCCATACGATGACACTTTGCGCTTCTACCTGAACGGCACTAAGGTTGCTATCGATTCCGTCTCCATTGATCCAGAAATTACACTTCTCGAGTATCTTCGAGGCATTGGCCTGACAGGCACGAAGCTTGGATGTGCGGAAGGAGGCTGCGGTGCTTGCACCGTCGTGATATCTCAGCTCAATCCAACAACAAAGAAATTATATCACGCCAGTGTTAACGCCTGTCTCGCTCCCCTAGTAAGTGTTGATGGCAAGCATGTCATCACTGTGGAAGGTATTGGGAACGTCAAAAACCCTCACCCTGCGCAAGAACGAATCGCAATGGGCAGTGGTAGCCAGTGCGGTTTCTGTACACCCGGCATTGTGATGAGCCTCTATGCTCTTTTACGAAACGATACTGATCCTTCGGAGCTTGAAGTTGAAGAAGCTTTCGATGGCAATCTCTGTCGTTGTACCGGTTATCGGCCAATTCTAGATGCTGCACAGTCCTTTAGCATCAAGAACTCATGCGGAAAAGCGAAAGCGAATGGTGGCGGAGGCTGCTGTATGGAAAACGGTAACGGGAGTGGAAAGAACGGTTGTGTAACACAGGGGACAGATCGTGCCAATGGCGACCAGCCCATTAAAAGGTTCACGCCTCCAGGATTTATCGAATACAATCCAGATACCCAGCTCATTTTCCCTCCTGCACTGAGGAAGCATCAACTGAAGCCTTTAGCGTTTGGAAACAAGCGTAAGAGGTGGTATCGGCCAGTCACCTTGAAGCAATTGCTCGAGATCAAGAGTGCTTATCCATCCGCAAAGGTTATCGGCGGCAGTACCGAAACGCAAATCGAAATCAAATTCAAAGCTATGCAATACACTGCTTCAGTCTACGTCGGAGATATTGCTGAGCTTCGACAGTACAGATTCAACGAGGATCACCTGGAAATTGGTGGCAATGTTGTACTGACCGATCTTGAGGAGATATGTCTGAAAGCTGTTGAGCATTATGGCGCGGTCAAAGGGCAACCTTTCAAAGCAATTCACAAGCAGATACGGTATTTCGCTGGACGGCAGATTCGAAATGTTGGTACGCCAGCAGGGAATCTGGCCACAGCTTCTCCCATCTCGGATTTGAACCCTGTCTTCGTAGCAACAAATACGATGCTCATAGCCAGATCTCTTGATAAAGAGACCGAGATTCCCATGTCACAATTTTTCAAAGGCTATAGAACGACAGCGCTGGCACCAGACGCAATCATAGCCAGTCTACGCATTCCTGTCGCTAGTGAAAAGGGAGAATATCTCCGTGCATACAAGCAAGCTAAACGCAAAGACGATGACATAGCAATCGTCAACGCTGCTTTGCGCGTCTCCCTGAACGATGACAACCGTGTGATAAGTGTGGATCTTGTCTATGGCGGCATGGCGCCGACGACTGTTGCTGCCAAAGAAGCTATCTCGTACTTGAGAGGCAAGAAGTGGACAGATCCTGCAACATTGGAAGGGACCATGAATGCGCTAGAGACGGACTTCGACCTACGTTTTGGGGTGCCTGGAGGGATGGCTACATATCGAAAGTCACTCGCTCTTGGGTTCTTCTACAGGTACTATCATGAAGTGCTCTCCGAACTGAGTGTCAAAGCGTCAGATATAGACCACGACGTACGAGGCGAAATTGAGCGACAGATTTCGACAGGCAAGAAAGACCATGAAGCCACACAGGCATATGAACAGCGGATCCTTGGCAAGCCAAATCCACACGTGGCAGCTCTCAAGCAGTGCACCGGCGAAGCACAGTACACTGATGATATACCTGTACAAAAGAACGAACTCTACGGTGTAATGGTCCTGTCCACTAAGGCTCATGCAAAGATTCTAGATGTTGAGATTGAGGCTGCCTTGGATCTGCCTGGCGTTGTAGAATATGTGGACCATCGTGACTTGCCAAATCCGGAGGCGAATTGGTGGGGTGCACCTAATTGCGACGAGACTTTCTTTGCTCTCGACGAAGTCTTCACTGCAGGGCAGCCTATTGGCATGATCCTTGCGGATTCTGCCAAACATGCCGAGGCTGGTGCTAGGGCTGTCAAGGTGCAGTATGAAGATCTGCCTGCTATCTTTACGATTGAGGAAGCCATCTTAAAAGAAAGCTACTTCGATCATTACCGGTACATCAACATCGGGCAAGACGAAGGCACCTTTGATGAGGATGTTTGGAAAAAGGCAGATCACGTCTTTTCCGGCGTCGTTCGAATGGGCGGACAGGAGCACTTTTATCTGGAGACTCAGGCTTGTGTGGTTGTGCCCAAGCCAGAAGATGGGGAAATGGAAGTGTATAGCAGCACCCAAAATCCCACAGAAACGTGAGCAATTAATCTCTCTTCACAAAATGTACGCATATGCTAACGGCACCGCAGACAATCCTATGTTTCTCAGGTCACAGGCGTCCAAGCTAATAAAATTGTCTCGAAAGTAAAACGTCTGGGCGGCGGGTTTGGCGGGAAAGAAACGAGGTCGATCCAGCTGTCAGGCATCTGCGCCGTTGCAGCGAACAAGACAAAGAGACCAGTACGCTGCATGCTGAACCGCGACGAGGATATGATGACCTCTGGCCAACGACATCCGTTTCTTACGAGATGGAAGGTAGCCGTCAATAAGGATGGCAAGCTCCAGGCTTTGGACGCAGATGTCTTTGCCAATGCTGGCTGGAGTCAGGACCTCAGTGGTGCTGTAGTGGATCGGGCATTGTCGCACATTGATGGGTGCTATCGTTTTCCAAACGTCCATGTCCGTGGTCGTTTGGCAAAGACGAACACCGTCTCCAACACGGCGTTCCGCGGATTTGGAGGACCGCAGGGAATGTTCATTGCTGAGACATACATGGAAGAAGTAGCAGACCATCTTGGAATGCCAGTCGAGAAGCTCCGAGAGATCAACATGTACAAACCCAACGACCCTACGCATTTCCAACAACAGCTCAAAGACTGGCATGTCCCCCTGATGTATCAACAGGTCCTACAATCGATAGATTACAAAGAACGCAGAAAAGCAGTCGACGCATACAATGCAGAGCACAAATGGAAGAAGCGAGGCCTCGCCATCGTCCCAACAAAATTCGGCATCTCCTTCACCGCAATCTTCCTCAACCAAGCCGGAGCCCTGGTCCACCTCTACCACGACGGATCCGTTCTTGTCGCACACGGCGGCACAGAAATGGGCCAAGGCCTCCACACAAAAATGACCATGATAGCAGCCCAAGCCCTCAACGTCCCCCTCTCAGACGTCTTCATCTCCGAAACAGCAACCAACACCGTAGCCAACACCTCCTCAACCGCCGCCTCCGCCTCTAGCGACCTAAACGGCTACGCAATCTTCAACGCCTGCGAACAACTCAATGAGCGCTTAGCACCCTACAAAGAAAAACTCGGCAAAGACGCCCCAATGAAAGACCTAGTCCACGCCGCCTACTTCGACCGCGTAAACCTCTCCGCCAACGGCTTCTACAAAACGCCTGATATCGGCTACGTCTGGGGTCCCAACACGGGCCAAATGTTTTACTACTTCACGCAAG
The DNA here is from genome assembly GCA_018257865.1 of Stereocaulon alpinum. Classification (NCBI taxonomy): domain Eukaryota; kingdom Fungi; phylum Ascomycota; class Lecanoromycetes; order Lecanorales; family Stereocaulaceae; genus Stereocaulon; species Stereocaulon alpinum. Next base: position 117,295 of record JAEUBA010000051.1, on the reverse strand, counting down.
GCGTTGCGGCTGCCGAAGTCGAAATCGACACTTTGACAGGCGATTGGACCTGTTTACGCGCCGATATCAAAATGGATGTAGGCCGCTCTATTAATCCGGCTATCGACTATGGACAAATTGAAGGCGCGTTTGTTCAAGGTCAGGGGCTCTTCACGACGGAGGAAAGTCTCTGGCATCGAGCCTCAGGCCAATTATTCACAAAGGGGCCCGGCACGTATAAGATCCCCGGCTTTAGAGACATCCCGCAGGAAATGAATATCAGTCTTCTTAAAGACGTAGAATGGGAGCATCTACGCACTATTCAGCGATCGAGGGGTGTGGGTGAGCCGCCGCTGTTCATGGGTAGTGTGGTATTCTTTGCTATTAGGGATGCGTTGAAAGCGGCTAGGAAGCAGTATGGAGTGAGTGAGGTGTTGAGCTTGCAGAGTCCGGCTACGCCGGAGAGGATTAGGGTTAGTTGTGTGGATCCAATTATTAAGAGGTCGTTGGTTGAGCCGAGGGAGGGGGAGAAGAGTTTTTTTATGGCTATATGATAGATTGAGGGTCGGGACTTGGGACTTTGGGGTGAGGTTTAGCTCTGGCTTTGGAGAGTGGTTTGGAAGTTCTTGAACGGTTCATGCAGATATGGTTCGTTAGTATGTCCAAGAATGCTAGTTCTGAGTACGGTAAATTCATGTGCCAGGCGAACGCTCTTTCCATTTGACATTAGTGTAGCTGTACTCATGAATGTAATAAAGGCTGGACATCAACGACAATCCTAGCACAATGGTTCTTCATGTTATTTAAAAGTTCACATTTCCAGCTCTCAATCACGTATGAGCATGGCATGATTTGCTCAGATCGTCGTGAGAAAACACTGCAATATCGGAGTCCCAAGCCCCACAACGCCTCATTCGCCCCCACATTCCACCCATTCCAGTTTCTCATTAGGTTTCAGACGTTGCAACGCTCCAGGCCCAGGATGTAACGTGTATCTCGTTCTTCTGTCAGGTGTGTTTGGCCCAATTTCAGGCTCGCCTTTGACAAGGCCCAGATTTTGATAGCGAAGAGCACCAAACTGCTTTCCAATGTCTGGTAGGAATGCAAGTAGCTCGTCTTGATGATCCTTATCTGAGATATGTGTACGTTGATGTGTATGTGCGAATGGTCCTTCGATCTTCAAGTATGCCACCGTGGCTGGAAGGATCTTGGCCGGGTTCATGAGCGCTGCACCCTTACGCGGAAGCATGGAGGCACTTAGCGCGATGTGTTTGAGAGAGGTGAAATCCTGCAAAGAATCAATTGGACTGGTGCAACTGTAGCACGCGGAACTCAATTTGAGAGTTTGAAGTGTCTCTCCAGCATGCTCGAGTAAAACGTTGACAACCATACGATATCTTTGTCCATCGGACCTTCTCAGTATATCACGCTGATGTACGGACCGGAGACAGGGAACAAATGTATATTCGAAAGTCCGTAAGCCTCTTATCTGTGAGAAGAACTCCGAGAACAAGTCCGTCGAGATCAGGCTCGTCTTCACTGATACACGTGTGATGTTTGAGATTCTGGGAACATCTACGTACTTGTGTTCTTCGTGTGTTAGAGCCCGTATGTTGTCAACCTCGAAAACTTCTACGGTTGGAATAGCGGAGAAATACCGAAACCATCCCAAGTACATGAGTGGACGACTATGAAAGTCTTGGCTTCTGGCGCTGACCTTGTTGAGTTTCGTGAGCGCTTGAGGACCTTCCTGGTTCTCTCTCGAGGCCACTACTCGATCTATCACAGTGCCAGTAAGCTCCCATAGCACCTCCGGCCATGAGTCTTGCTTGCAAACAAGTTCGATATGCTGGATGTTGGGGAACAAGCCTAGACAAAGCGCAGCTGCGGCGTCTTGTTGCGCCTCCCAAGTCTGCAAGTCCCAGTCATGGACGTCTTCTAGTGTAGAAAAGGCGCTGAGTCTGGCCATCGATGCAACTCTGTCTCTCACATAGTTTGGATTGGCATCGGTCTGAGCCACCTTGTAGCTTGTAATTATTATATGCCTGGGGTAGTATCTGGTCCATGCGTCTGAACAGCACCGATATACGTTGTCCCAGCTTTCGATACCATGTTCAACAACGTAAGTATCCAAGGAGACGGTGCCATAGGCGGCTTTCAATTCCTTGTGCTTCCGTAGTCTACATTTAGCTAATTCATGTATACCGCGACATGTCAGCGAAAATGCCTCGATGTCATCTGGCGAGATGTACTCAGAAAGCAGTAGGACGGCAAGGTCGGCAGGGAATTCCTTGAAGGGCATTGTACGGTAGCAGGGGTGGCACTCTTATAAATAGAGGCCAAAATTACCAGGGACCTGGACTGTTGGAGAAGTTCAGGACAGGTCCAAGCTCTAATGTCGTTCAAAAAGGGTAGTCAACCTGCAAGTCAACGGGGTTTCTGCGTAGAGAGGATGACGGCGGAGCAGGACTAGGTAATCCGAGGCTTAATTTAGCAATGTGAGAGTAATAATGGGAGACTTTAGCGATTGACTGAATGTTAGGGAACGAATGTGTTGATGTTGCTGAAAAGGAATGTTTAGATCGGGTGACCAGAGTAGATACCGTACGCGACGCTAACCCGTTATAGCTCACTCAGTGAGAACGAGACAAAACAGGAAGCTGCGTCTAATGTCTTCGTTCTCTTTGGTTGGAGTTGTTCGCTTTCTGTAGCAGTTCTGATCGACCACCCCCAGCTCAACACTTTCCTTCTTTTCACCGGGCTAAGGATGGAGAACGAGGGTAATGATAATGATATTGTGTTCGATTAATTGCAACACCAACCCACTACCTGAGCTATGCAATGTACAAGGTCCAGATTCCCTCGTCCAGATACCAGTATTACCTCCTGATGACCCTTTCAAGTCCATTTCCTCCCTAGCCCCGCAACGATAGCTCATACAGCACCACCTGCACTTCCCCTCCTATCAACCCTCTCCCCCCATCCTCGAACCCACTCACCAATTTCAAATCCCACTCTTCTCAATCCTCCGACCGCAACCCCTCCCCCAGCTTCGCCCCTTACAATCACAGCCCTCGCATCCTCCAAGCGGACTTCAACCCCACCACCACTTAGACTCATACTGCTTCCGCTTACACTGCCAGCAGCTTTGCGTTTCCTTTCACCTTCTTCGCCACCTTTACCACCTGCTTCTTTGCCGTTACCAGTAGCACCGGCCGTGGGACCATCGTCAGCTGTCGGTGCAGCTGCTTGCACAGCAACAGTGATATCAGCGCCAACGACGTTACGCCACAGCGTAGCACCCCATTGCCAATGATCCATAGGACTATATGCATCTCCGATACTTACATGCGAAGCGAACCAATCACTCCAGGTAACCTGGTAACCCGGCACAATAGCAATAGGCGTAATAGCTTCTTTCCCTCCACTAGCATTCCCTATATCTTTATCCTTAGGGAAACTCTTGGGAGAGACAGGTGAAGGGGATTCTTGTGGTGAGGTCGAGCCAGGAGCTGTGGTTATGTACTGCACGACTTGCTGGGAAAGGGTATGATATTCATCCATGAGCCTTAGATAAGCTTGAAAAGAGGGTGGTTCTTCAGAAGGTGCAGAGGGCGTAGCGAAGACGCGGACTGCGTGGTCCTCCAGATTCTGGCTCAGTATCCGCGTAAGTTGTTTGAGCGCTAATGGGTCTGAGGCGTCGATTGCTATAAGTAGTCCGCGTGTTTGACGAGCTGGAGATGAGGGACCGGGGGGTGCTAGTGGTGGAGAGATCTTCGAGAGAACGCGGATTTTGCCGAGGGTGGGAATCGAGAGGATCATGGCTTCGAGGGACTTAGCTTGCGTATCTACGTTCATTGAATCATTTGCTTGGACGTTTTGCAGTGGTGCGAGCGTTAAGGGGGCCGATGGGTGGTGTTGTGTATTATGTGGGCGAGGGGGAGGGCCCATGGTGACAGGGGATGCAATCCCGGGGCCCATGAAATCGGGACGGGGCAGGGACTGACGGCGTGAGTGGCTTGATGTGAATGAAAATGGGGTCCCAGGGCCGTTGTGGTTACGCATGGGCGCATGGGTTGCATTGGTGACGCGGCGGCGTTTGGGATCCGGGCTGCTAAGGAAAGGCCGGGAGGAATCAGGCCGCTTGTTGAAGCGTGGGGAGCTGGATGTGTCTGCTGTGCGGCTGTAAGGTGGAGAAACGAGGCGTAGGGGCGCTCCTGGGCCAGTGGACTGGCGAGGAGCACGGTGGCCTGCGGGTGGTTGGCCGATGGGTGGACTGCCTAGTCCACGGAGGAAACGGCTTGCAGTATTGGGGGTCTTGACGAAAGCGTTAGAGGGTGAGTAGGGCGTTGCGGGCGTGGCTTGGAGTTGGTTGGGGAAAGAGACGCTGTTGGACATCATGCTTGATGTGTGAATGGAGTGGCCGCCGCACTTGGGACACTTCCGGGGTGAGGTCTCCGTGGAGGAGGGCTGCGAGGTTGAGAGGCTGCTGTTACGGCCGGAGCGGCGAGGTTGGTAGCGATAGTCTGGGTACTGCTTTTGATGGCGGAGTTTTTCTTCCTGGGAGGCTGTCAGTTGATTTGATTTCTTGTAGGGAGAGCTATGAGGGAGGAAATTCACGTCAGCGAGGAGCTTCCAATGATTCTTTTCTTCGGGTGACAAGTTCCTCCAGTGATCGCCGATGATCTTTGAAATCTCGGGATTGGCTAGACCAGGATTTTGTTGGACAACACCGGCTTGGTTGTGCTGGCGGTAGAGGATGAAAGCTACAATATATGAGATCAGTACATAGGCAATGTTGAACGATGAACGATAATGGAGGGAGAAGTGTTTGAGCGATGGCAGAGGCATTCGAGCAAGCTTCTATAAAGTATGTTCAGTGCATACCGTTTCTTGGTCGGGGAACTTTTGGGTCTGGCTGGCAGAGACAGAGCGAGCTTGGGGGTTCTCCTATCCAAGCGTCTAGGTCTTGCGAGACAGACGGTCGAGGTGTCTTGGACGTAGGGTTCCCGGAGTCCGACTCTCGCAACAGTGAACGAGTAGGATACTTCGGTGATTCGTAATCGTCAAGCTCCTCGTCTTCGGGCGATGGCGTAGCTCGACCTTCAGGCGGCGAGGAGCTGTTCGCTGGCGGGGTCGAAGGCTTGTTGTTGTCTTTCGAAGCAGCTTTATTCGTCTCGTTCGGCATGATCTTGGAACTCAGCAGTGTATCCGGTTGAATGGCCCATCGACGTTCAAGTGCTTCGTTTGAAAGAGCGGGGAGTAATGGCAGTACTCGATGGAAGGACATTTGAGAAGACACATTGATATCGATGAAGGTTATAATGCTATGCTTTACTGATGATGAAAGCGCTATCATGTATAAGGATTGTCAGAGATGGTCGGAATGTGTAAGAACAGTGGTCTCTTTGTTGGTGCCATCCATTTTGGCGGATTCGTCATAGCGGCTTTGATGGCCTTGTCGCTCGGATAAGCTATTTCTGATTGCGTGCATGGGTGATGTGTCGGTTGCGGAAATTTCGTTGAGACGCTGGGAGGGTATTCTTTGTTCATTGTTTGACTTCCCCTGGGCTGAACGCGGAAGTGGGCTGGATGAGACATTCTTACCAAGGAACTCAATGCGAGAACGCGACAAAGAATGTAAGCACGCCAAATTGTGATTGGTCAAATCCTTCATTATCAACCTATGCATACAAAATGGGGTATTTATTAGGCTTCAAGAACGTGTCTGTGAGTTACGATCATGATTTCGTCGAACCTCACCCAGAAGGCTGTGGAATCGCCTGTATAAGCAAGTCGAATATGTGCGAGATGTACATGTTTATCCAATTGTCCCGCTCTGTCGATGCATTGGTCGAGCTATTATTGGCGAGTCCGTAGGTGAAGGCTCTTTTCAAGGAGGATCTTTCGCGGAAAGAGCTTCTAGTGCTTCTCCCTCTTCGTTAGTCATCTCTATTTCATGTGCGAACCATGAGTCTCGGCGATTTGATGCTATGTCTTGAGCGACGCCTTCTCCTATCATCTTCATCGCCTCAGGACCCAGATGCATGTCATCCCTATGGTGCCGTTAGTTGCAGTCATGAAGCAATCGAGCCAAAGGACGCACCAGAAGAGGTAGGTGTTTGGATCCATACATCGCTTCGCACCCAAGGTCTCTGCCAGGCTTTCGTTACGTTCGACACAGCCTGATCGGACATTACTCCATGGAGTTTCGGTGGCTCCCATACCATTAGCATCAGACAAATGTGCCGTGGAGAGCTGTTGCTCGCGCACTTGTTCCAACAACCATTCGTTGGTGTTGTAGATGTACATCGAGCCTTGATTCCATCTAGTGGCTCTCATATCTAGTGCTCGGTTCCAATGCTCGGTGAGGAGAACAGCATTCCTCTGGCTCTCACCACCAGGATCTGATCCTCGGGGTCCCGTTCTTATGCTGTGCCACCCAGGCAAGAATGTGGTATCAATCGCTTCCGGCATAACAATCTTCAATTCTGATGGCCAATTTTCTGCAATCCTATCAAGTTGCTCGAACAGCGAGTCCATACTTTTGGTCACAGCTACCTCTGCCTCCCCAAATGTCTTTTCAGAATAGTACCACAGATCCCATAGTGAGAACCATAGGGTGAAAACCGTGCCATTCCGCTCAAGCTCGCTTATTCGACTGTTGCCATACTGATCTTTCTCAAATCTTAGCCATTGCCGTACTTGAGTCTTTAGATCTGCCAGGGGCTCAGCGATCTCGAAGCCTGCGGCTAGAGTGCTATTCGATAATGTGGTATTGGTCAACGTGGTATTGAGAAGGTTACTATCAACGACAGCGCCGCTGTATCCACTATCCCACGAGAAAGGCAACGACCTCGCGAAATTGTCATGGTGCGTGCATGAGATCTAGAAATTTGTCAGTAGGATTTGCTGGCGCTTGTTGCGAGCCGCCATACAGCGGAGCATAACCACTCTGTCCAGGCCTTGCCTTGCGCTTCCTCTCGAGTTGGGGGCTGGTCCTTTGGTGGTGGATCAATTGGGTACAGGCCGTTGTCGCTCCAGGAATCACCAAATACTATCAGTCGCCGAGGAGATTGGTCCCAGTGGGCTTGGGGTTCGGTCTTGTTTGAGGGTTTGGGGACCCAGCGAACTAGCCCCGATTTCACCGAGAAGCCAGGCAGAAAGAAAGTAAGATAGAATATGCTGCATAGACCGACAACCAAAATAGCGGTGAGTCCGGTTATTCGAGTCAGGAATCTGGAAGGGCTTCTGTGGTGTGGTGTGAGGCTACACATGGCTTCGAGCCCAATGTTTCCTAGGCTCTACGTTTGGCGTTTGGTCACCGAGCGGAGGCTGTGCAGAGCACATGCGGTGTACTGTCTGCGCAACGAGTAATTGACAAGAAGTACTGTTGAACCAGCATCATTGCTAGGTTGTAAAGTCGATCGTTGGCTTGCAAAATTCATCTAGTGAGGGGCCACTGTTGATAACGAAGTCTAGCACAGTAATCCGGAGGCCGCGTAAACCATGCCCGTTGGGGAATGAAGCCAACCATTGTCCGCGGCAATTCCGGCGGGATCTCGTGACTCCAATGTTAGATGTCTTTGTGCAGAGACCAAGGAAACAGCATTAGACATTGATCAAGATGGGATGCACAATTGAAATATTTGCTTCTACACTTGGCTCCGCCTGGGCACTCGTCACGTTGCGCTGCTCGCGTGTGCTTCTAAAGCACTCCCGCATCTTGGCTGAGCTTGGCGAAGCTTGAATTATCCCAAGCTGATGAGATCTGAGCCTCTGATTGGAGTGAGATGTGTTGTGCGCCTCCACATTTGTGACTTACGATGTCTTTGCTCTACGCTGCTTTGGGCCTCGATCGCTTTCTATATTAGGCGACAGAAGATGGACTAGGATATAAACTGCTTTCATACAGTTCCCACTACACCCAACCATGTCATGGACAATGAATCAGGCCCTCAGGCGGGTTGTATTGTCTCTACCACTTCCTCGAGATCCTCAGCATCCACTTTACGGCCGGATATATCCTGAACCCATCTCCGCTTGTCGCCGAGCGGTTCGAAGCCTCTGGCTTTCACGACCGTATATAAAGAGCCCAGTGCAACCGCTCGTGCTGGAAAGAAATTGGCGAGTTGGTAACTCTTGCAACTATAGCACGAAGGTTAGCCTCCCAATATTCGCCTTGAGGAGCTTTGATAGGCCTCCCACGCGTTCACAGCCGTAGCTCTGCAAGCCCTCCCCATACCTGTCTCCATTATGTTCTTCACCACTCCGTATTCCTCCTGCTCTTCCTTGGCCCAACCGTCATAGTCTTCACCTGCTTTAGCAGCATCCTCCATCGCCCGCTCAAGATAGCGAGGTAAGTAATCAAGAGGTAATGGAAGCCGTAGTTCGAAATCGAGGACCCGTAAGAGTATCAATTCTGCTTGCACGAGCGTAGCGCGTAGTGTATCATAGCTCTGCGATGGGACAGTGAGAGGCTTATTAATTGGATCTGTGCCCGAAGCATCATTGTATTGGTGAAGCAAACGGTGTGCAGGGAGTATTATCTCACGCATTCGACGTGGGGACTCGGTTGATTTAGAAGCAAGTGAGAGACAAGCTAGTGCTAAAGTCTTGACAAAGGTTCGTTAGTACACTGTTCTAGTCTCGTCCAGTTGTTGCGGGATGAGCCCCTAGAGATGCCTGGGAAGACAGACATACGCGTCAAGAGGATCAGATGAGGTTGAGGAGTTCTGGAATCGCGTGTATTTGTTGATAAATATGTAAGTCATTGCCAGAGTCTCATCTGGCAGCCGGAGGAGATCAGCCATTACGTCTGTAAAGGCGATCGAATTTTGAGGTATAGCCATGTTGGACTTTGATGCTGAACTTCACTGGCTAGGGATTTGTCGTAAACACTTTTCCTGAGACAAGGTAGTAGAGGCACTCGTACAGCTCAGAAGTCTTGTATGACGCTATAACCTTAAATCAAGGACACCAATCGACCATCGTATTTGTACGCAGCACCCCCACGGGAACAGGGGTATACGTGTCCGAGATGTCTTTGCTTCAATTTCCTAGCATACAAGACTTTTTGGGCGACACGAGCGACAGCGAGTGTGCTGTTAACCAAACTTCGAATCGGCCCCCACTCTAGGGCAACCAAGAGTATGGGTTGTTACAGGGAGGGGGCTGATTAGGGGGATCATGAATCTGCAAGGCCCCGTTTTGGGTGGCGATGCAATGTCCGGAATATTTCTGGTATTCCAGCTGGTGGTCCTACACGCGAGACGTATTATGTACTGCATAATGACAAGATAGTGGAAGAATGAGCACTCCGTACGTTGCGGCGGGCTCTGGCCTCCCAGTCTGCAGCCCTGAAGCAGCCATTGTGAGGGTTACCTCTTTGTAAACGGCTAAGCATTATCACCCGGAAGGCTGTGCGGTGCGGTCCAGATGGTCCTGCGGTCTTCCGAGAAAGATTCGCAAGACGCCAAGTCCGCACAGGCTATCATTCCGTTCCCCATCTAGCCGAGCGCTATGCCATTGACTGTATCTCCAATTGCTTTCCTATGGTATCTGTGTTCCTAGATATTCATCCAAAATGATGCATGTTGACTCAAGGTATTCAATTCAGTTGTCATTTCTCGGGTGGATGCACGCGACGGTTGAGGCCACGTGCTGCGTATCTCGGTTTCGATTACTATTGTGACGCATCCGATCTTGACTCCAGATATTACTCGGAGGCTTAAGGATAGAAAGTTGTTTCATGAATTGGAGCTAGAAGTGTCTTACAAGGTCCTTGATCTCAGCGAGACTTGCTATTCTTTGTAGCTTTGCTCTGCAGACGTCACTGTATACTCCTAGTGATGGTCAAATCTCTTCGCTTGCTGATTCGCACTGCATATCCGCTGAAATTTCAGGTACATACACGATTCATCATCCTTGATAGAAAGACGATCGAATACTCTTAGGCGGCTGTGCTTCGTCTCAGTGTTGTCATCTTCCCTGAAAATGTCGGATGATGCATCACTAGGTCCTATTGAACGTTCTGACAAGGTCTCAGTGAGGGTTCACGGCGTTCGTCCTCCTGAGGAAGGACTTTTCATTGCCATTGAGGCGTCAGCATACTCCATTAATAGCGTCGTGCCTCCTCCTGATGATGTTGGGTATGGCCACGGAGATTGCAGGCAACAGAGTTGGATATGGGCAGCGCCAGGACATCAAGCATCCATTTCGACGTTGAGAGGTGAGAACTTTTTCTATAAGTATCAGCATCATCTGCCCAAATTCCCCTTGACTTCAAACAGCCTTCACACCATGATCAGGGCTTCTCAATAACACCCCAAAACTCCCTTGCACCAGGAGCCACAGCACTCCACCCAATATCCACATTACTCATGTCCCACAAAAGAACCTCATCACCTTCATAATGTCTCCCATCAAGACCTTGTTCTACAGCATGCCCCTCACCATTCTGCTGGCAACTGCCTTCGCCGCCCCTGGCCCAGCTCCAGCACCAGTCCCCCAAACATCGAACCCGGTGCCTGCTGTCCGCCGCAGCCAGTGCGTCTCCACAGGGGCCCCTCTCCACATCGAGTGGGCCATCTATGTGGTGAACACAACAAGACCCTCCAGACAAGGCAGCGGCACCTGGGGCGGCGGGCTCCTGGACAATATCAACGGCAAGGCCGGATGCGTGCCCACGTCGTGGCAGGCCCAAGTTGACGACGCCAATCCCCAGGGCGTTGGCTGCACATTCAGTACTCTAATTGGCTGCACCGTCAATCAGATTTCGGACGCCATCCGCACAGCATCTTCGGAAATTAATCAGAAGGTCATCACTTCTGGCGGAGGGCAGTGGTTGTATTGCGAGGGTGACACACTCACCGACCTTTTCGATACAACGGGTGCTATTCTCTCGGGTCTTGCCCAAGACTTAGGTGCTGTGGATGGATAGTTGGGCAATTTTCCGAAGTAGCTCAGTTTTTTCTTGCATGAGTAGCGACGGTAGTGGGTCTGCTGGCGGGAAATTCGCATCGTCATTCTTCCGTATCTTGTCATTCCATAGTTGATCCTGCAAAATAAAATTATCTTTATGTGATACTCTACATGCAGGCCAATATGCCCAACGTTATCAAATCATGCAACAGGAATCATCTGATCAATATTTCCATATCGTCGCTGATTCGCACGATATTGATGTTTGTCAGACATTGTTGACTCAAATTATATAAGAGAGATGTAGCGCATCGGGAGATCAGATCTTGGACATTTTGACTCAGATTGGCCAAATCGGCCGGGCTGATAAAGGGGCTGCGCCTTCCATCCATAGCTTCCCCCTACTTTCGATCCTCCCTTAGAAACGGCCGTGTTTGTTTCTGAACACCGAAACGGGACCTAGTAATGGTGGGCTCGACCTAGATATAATAGGAGTACGTATACTTTTTCTCTATTGAAGGTAACATATGGGTCATTGAATTCCCAAGCGATCGATTCTAAGAATGAACTTTTGCATAAGAATTTGTAGTGACTGACGAGCCCTCTAATTCTCAACCCAATTTGAAGTTACAAATCCATTGTTAATGCTAGCAACATACTGTTCTAGCAGTGCGGAAGTAATCAGCCTTGGCACGGACAACTCGATCCTTTAGTCATCCGCGAGGCAGCCTTCCATATCCAGTCATTCCTAGCTCAGGAACCTCTTTGAATCCCACCATGACAGCACTGCTTCTGTGCCATTCCAGCAGGCTCCAACAGTGCTGCACAGAGGGCGGTCCACAATGACTTCTGCCAACCAGTTCGGCCCTCGGCAAGTCTTAGGAAAGAGACCTAGGCACGAACTTCAGGTATCCTTTTCGCAGAGAAGATCAAGTTGGGGGTCTGATGTAGCTACTCATGCTGTAGGTCTCGACACCTATTTACTCAGATCACACTGTCCTCTAGCTTCCCTCACCTTGAAAACATGATTAACATCATCCCTTCGTAGGCTCTCGAATCTACGCAGTCATCCTCGACGGAGCTTACCTCTGAAGAATCCAGTCATTCGAGGATTACCACCCCAGAACTTGAACCGCGAGGCTCTGACACAGTCTTCCATAAGGCTGAGGTCGTTCCTAATCCCAAGCAACTCAATGTCCGATCAAAAGCTACACCAGCCATGGCTGACCGCAATGGATTGCTGGACATCCTCGACTCTTATATACCCTTGGGCAGTTTGACCCTGCGTCTGAATGTTGGAGGTGGTGATTATATCCCTAGGGATGATTGGACGGAGTCAGATGATTTATGGCTTGCATTCCATAATTACCTCGTCTCCAGAGATGTAGGACCTGTGGCTTTCGCACGATCGCTTGCCAATAACAAGTGGGTCCGAGTACATGCTCGCAAGCACAAGGCAACCGAAGATTTTGCTACTATGAGGGTGTATGTTCTGCCGGATGATGTTGGACGGCGACAGGTCAATAGGAGCAATAGGTACCTTCGGAAGATCCTTATAAAACTAGTCGATGAGCTTGATACATCGCTGAAATCGTGGGAAGGCTTCCTCAGTCCGAATGACTCCAGTCAACATTACAGATTCGAGTCAAGTAATGATGATTCCCTGTTCTACCTCTTCAACACCCTTCCCTCGCCAGTCTCTAGGCCTCCGCCCGCTTCTTGCCCTATATCCAATGAGGCCATAGAATCAATTTCTGGGTCTGTCAAGCTGCCAGGCTTGCTCACGCGGTTGTATCCTTACCAAAAGCGCACCGCTGCTACGATGATCAAAAGGGAGGTTGAGCCCGCAAGAGCACTGGATCCACGACTGACATTCATTCAAGGGCCTACGGGGCAGGCATTCTATTATGATAGGGATACAGGAGTACTACTTCGCCATCAGAGGGTCTATGATGAAGCAAGAGGCGGTATACTTGGAGAGTCCATGGGTCTAGGGAAGACGTTGATATGCCTAGCGGCGATGGTAGCTACCAAAGGACATTGGCCAGTGGTGCCGCCTGAGTACTCTCTTGATCTTGATCCAGTACGGCCTAAGGTTGGATCGCTTATGGAAATGGCAGCGGCTGCCGTTGGCCGCTCTCAGATACCCTGGAGGACTATCTTTGGCAACCTTTCCCGCGCAGGCGAAGATCATAACAATTGTCTTGCTATTCTAGAGGATAACATTGGCTCATATGTCATCCCAGCACCTGTCACACGGTGGAGTCGGCGTCCCTCAACCATCCCACAGGGAAAGACAATACGACTCAGTACTGCAACGTTGATCATAGTTCCACAGAATCTTCTGAGCCAATGGAGGAGTGAAATCTCGGAGCACGTAGAAGAAGGTTATCTCAAGCTACTCTGCCTTGATCTAGCTGACGGGCACCCAGTCCCGCTAGCAGATGAGCTCCTGAAGTACGACACTATTCTTATGTCAAGGCAACGTTTTGAACACGAAATGGTCCCTTCCGAGACCGTCAAAGCTCGGTCAAAAGTCAAAGCCGAAGCCACGGCGAAAGGTGGATGCAGTTGTTCGCTAGACGAGGATTGTCACTGCTCCACCAGCCATGAGTATCAATCCCCGCTCAGAGACCTTCATTTCTTGCGGATCATTATGGACGAAGGCCATGAATTTTCCTCATCTGGACGTTCAGGTAGGGCCTATTGGGCACTGCAGATGCTTCACGTTGATAGAAGGTGGGTGGTAAGCGGAACACCGGCCAATGGACTTCTCGGTGTTGAGGTCGGGACAGCTACTTATGAGACATCTAACAGCATTGAAGATGCTCTCAAAGCAAATAATGCGGACGTACTTCAAGCTCGAAGGAAAGAACCCGCTTTGTCACAAGAACGCAAGGACCTTGAAAAACTTGGCTTGATTGTCGCTGGTTTCCTGCAGGTGAAACCGTGGTCGAACAGTAAAGATGAAGATCCCGCTTCGTGGCAGAAATACATCATGCCTTACGGAGACGGGCGAAGAAAAGTGAGGTCGTTGAAGACACTTCTGGAAAGCTTAGTAGTTCGCCATCGCATTGCGGATATTGAGGCAGATATTCAATTGCCAACCCTGCACAATCGAGTAGTATATCTGCAGCCAAGCTGGCACGATAAGCTCAGCATCAACCTCTTCATTCTGACTTTGACAGCAAACGCTATAACCTCTGAACGTGTTGATGAAGACTATATGTTTCATCCAAAGAACCGAAGGCAACTGCATATCCTTATCTCAAATTTGAGGCAGTCAGGCTTCTACTGGACCAGTTTCTCACCCGAAGGCGTTGCCAAAACTCTGAAAGTCACTCGTGCATACTATGAGGAGCATGAAAACCTTGCAACAGATGGTCAGGAGCTGGATGGGAAATTGATCGAGAAGGTTTTAACCTTTGGAGATCTCGTTCTCAACTCCGCATCGTGGAGATGTTTTGCCGAGATGCATGAGATGGGGATGTTTGTGGAAGACTTCCCAGCAGAGGCCAGGGCTCCCTGGTCTCTCGTGCCGTGCCAGGACAGCGATCCGCTGCTCGTTGGTGCCACTCAGCTCGCTAAAGCTCAAACCTGGGTAGACAGCCATTTGTATTCACCCAACCCTTCGCATGGGCTGGCAGGTGTCGGAACGACAACCATGAAAAAGTTGCGGCACGATGTGCAGCCTGACGGGGACGAGGTGACGCCGGATGATTCTCTTCCCAGAGAGATTCCAGCAGCTAAATCTCCGCCTTGGAAGAAGCCTTTATTAACACACACAAAGGTGCCGACATTGACGCAGAAGCAAACCATATCTCGTGCGAAAGCAGGTCCAAGTCTCGGGAAGCTCAAGAAAGCCCCCGACACGCAGCGGCCTTCTGACACACCCAACGCCAGCGGCTCGACTGTCCTGAAGCTTGCATTGAAGTCTGCCCTCAAAGCTTCAGTGACCATTGTACCTGTTGATCCATTTCCACTCGACTCTCCTTTAGCGAAGACCAAGCTCAGCGGAACTGCTTCTGCAAAGTTAAGCTATCTGTTAGACCGAATCAGCATACTCAACCAAGACGAAAAGATCCTAGTTTTCTACGAAGGCGACCACATTGCTTGGTATATTGCACAAGCCTTAGATCTGATAAATGTACGATATTTGATATACACCAAAACACTTACTCTAGAGCGGCAGAACGCCTACATTACGACATTCAACACTACGGAAACCTTCAGAGTCCTCCTCATGAATGTGCACCAAGCTGCCCATGGTCTCCACATCGCCAGTGCTTCCCGAGTCTTCTTCGTCAACCCCGTGTGGCAACCCAATGTCGAAGCTCAAGCTATCAAGCGTGCCCACCGTATCGGACAGACCAGGCCTGTGCACGTGGAGACTCTTGTGCTGAAGGACACACTGGAAGATCAGATGCTTCAGAGACGGAAGGGGATGACAGCACAAGAGCACCAGAAGGCCGAGAGGAGTCTGCTGGACGACGACACCATGAGTACGATCATCAAGAACGCTCAATTCATTCCTCTCCAGGCAAACGAGATCCACGATGTGAGCAAGCAGGTAGCTAGGTTGCAGATACCTCAGCAACTCTTCGGACGTCCTGGGAAAGGGGATGGAGACGTCGATGATCCAGACGCAGACCTCATCTTTCCTACCAATTCACCTAGTTCCAAGAAAAGCCGCAAGCCGAATAGTGATGCTGGGCAAGTCGATCGTTTCTCTGGTTGTGTCAGCTTCTCCGCCATGGAAGAGGCAAACATGTCAGGCGCTTCAACTCAAAGACGCAAGAGCGGCTCCGAGCATGCTCCGGATCTTGATGGCCCACCTCCGCGACGCAGAAAGACTCCCAATGTTCACTTCTCCACTAACGTAGGAGCAGATACACCTGAGTCTTCTAGTCGAATGAAGGAGAGCGACTCCATAGACGGCCCAAATCGTGATGATAGCTCGCTTCCTATGAGGAGGCAAGTAGTCAGTTTTGGTTCACTGGATGGAGGTGACGCTGGCCCTTCGCGGAGCTCGACATTGGAGCTTACGACGAGCTCTAGTGCTGATGGATCTGGGAGGAGAGTAGGCTTTGATTTAGGTGGTGGTGGCGAGGAAGCAAGGAGCTTGTTCGGAGGCGGTGGCTCTGCTCCGTGACACATTGTGGAGCTAACGAAGAGAACCCAACCACATTTTAGGGTTACGACTTACGGTTGTTGTGCTCAAACGATATTTCTGCTACTTATGATGCATGCAGTGACCTAATGATGATACCCAAGTGCGCCGAGGAAAGCGTGATATGGGTATGATGTATGATAGAGGAATAAACGAAGCATACTCATAGAAGCGTGCACCGTCGATACGATCAGATCCTATGTGCTTAATTGCTTGACAATGATACATGTACACATGAATTTGCAGGCCGTTTCACGCGTCGGATATGGTGGAGCATCAACGTTATCGCTTTCTTGCCATGGTGAGCACACAATGCATGCTTTCTTACTCCCATCAGCCATTCTGATCTGCCATAACAGAATTGGGTGGAGCACGGCATGTCTTGGGTTGCTAGACAGGTGAGCACAGAACATGCTTGTTCCTACTTTACTAAGCTCGACTGGGTATTCTCCCGTTCCTGATCTTACAGCCTTCGAAAGTTCCAGCAGCATGATACTTTCAGTAGACCATCGTCCTACAGTCAGCAAATCGTTCATTCCTCTTACTACATGTCTACACTCAATCGCCCTTGGAGGCCTACCCTACAGCCGTCCACCTAGCCAACAATGCCCTTCCTTGATGCTCACTCATATGAAAAACCGAAACCAACGCCGGGGATATCATGCATGCCTCTCTCGCCAAGGGCAATCCACAGTAACGCCATGACCCATGCACTCGTGTCATCATGCATAGAATACAGTCAAGTTCGACTCGACCTGGCTTATTCGATGCTTCTTCTTGCCTCAGAGGGTGGTGTGGAGGCATACTAGATAATTGATGGTTTGAAATGGAAATAGGAAATGCAAGAAAATATGGCCGTGATGACAGTGCGTTTCTGCGCTGTATAGAGATGAGTTTTTGGTCGTAGAAGAGTGATATTTCGTAGATCTGTTGTAGTCGAAAGTTGTGGTATTTGATAGAGGAATCATCGCTTTCGTGAACTAATGCCATTGCTTAACTTGGGTTTCTTTGCCGGATGTTTTGGTGGAGGTGAAGTGTCGGCATCGCTGGAATCGACGGAGTCGATCGACTCGTGGTCTACTTCATCCTCGGAGTCTTCGTCTTTAGACTCGTGGTCTGTTGATAAAGCTTCCTCGTTAAATAAACCTTCTTCGTCGCTCTCACTGTCATCGGACTCGGCGATGACACCATTTGTGGTTGTGGGCATTTCATCCTCGCTCTCCTCATCATCATCATTGTCCTCGTTGCTTACGTCGCTACCTTCTGCGGCTGACAACTTGGGATCCTCTGCTCCAGCTTTTGCAGGCCTTGAGTCTCGAGCAGTGTCTTCCTCCACTTCTTCATCCTCGGAGTCCGATTCTTCTTGACCCTCAACGTAGGTGACACCCTCCTCATCATCTTCCTCGAGAGCATTCCTAGCCTTTGATTGCGCTTGCATACTTTTCCGCAGATTAGTCTGTGCGTCGAGCATATCGAGCTTGCCTTTTAGCATGAGCAAAGCTTGCAAGCTCTTCGCTCGGTCATCGACCACCCGATAGAGCGATTTGAGTTTCCTCATAACTTCTGGCTGACTAGAAAGATAGCCTCCATGAGCGACGACCGTCCACTGTATCCAAACCATGAGACTGCCGGCTCGACCTGGTCGGCTATGCAAACGCTCTGCTAATCTTCGGAGGAGGACTGTGGCGAGTGGGGAGTCTAGTCGCTCGATGGTCGCACGTACTATTGAGAGGTCCCTAACGTGAAAACAGGTTTCGAGGAGGTTGGTGTCGTTCGTGCGGAGCGATTGGGTTAGGACTGTGCCAAGTGACATCCCAGACGGTAGCTGCTGTAGCCCTTTCTCCCCGGTTGGCACTAAACTTTGTGCATTCGGGTCTGTGAATGCAGCTTGAACGTCCACAGCCTCGGATGCATTTGCTCGTAGGAGATCTCCAAACGATGGTTCTTCTGCTTCTTCCACCGGCTCTTCATGATCCCCCACGTCCATATCCTTCATGTCCATGTCTTCGCCTTCCCCTGGCTTTTGATCCTCTTCAGTCTCTGCTTTCTTCGCTTCCAGCAGGCCTGCTCGACCATCTTCTTCATTATCCTCCTCTTCTTCAGACTCGCTTTCCTCCACATCACTCGAGATGCTGATAACCTCTAGTTGCTCGTCAGCCATCGAGACATCATCTGCATCTCCTCCATTGGCAACCACAGTTTGGGACTCGTCTACGTGAGATTTGCCCATATCCTTGACTCCATTCATGACCACAGCTCCGACGCCAGCGCCACTTCTTGCTTTAACAATGTCTGTCATCTCTTTCAATAACAGGTTCCCAGTACCTTCATCTCGCCATTGCACTTTTTCAAAAAAAAGATTGACGCCTCCTTCAGCCCATACCAGTGCTATCTCGCTGCCCTGGAACGAAGCATTCTCCAATGGCACGAGGGTATTATCTGGCCGTACAACTCTGACCTGAGCAGATGCTTTTCGGGTCCTTTGCTTCATTCGAGCTTTCAAACTATCCAATCCCTGAGAGCCCCCAAACTCGAATGGCTCAGGGAAGAGTTCTAGGATTCCATCTCGATTAACCGCTGCGAGTGCCTCTAAAGGTTGTAATAACCGCGCGTCGAGGCTTTCCCCTATCTCATTTCGGTTCAAGCTACCGTGCCTTGAGTAGAGATCAAGATGCAAAACTTCGTTCTCGGTACGTAGCGACCCGATTGACGTGGAAACGTCCGCCTTGAATACAGTCATGAAGCGATCGCTTTCAGCGGCGGTCAAGAACGTAATGCCTTTTCCCACGATTGTATGGACAGGGTTGGTAGAGGCTGTAAAGGCGGGTGGTTGTTCTCCGGAGTCCGGGTCTAATATGTAAGCGTTATATGCAGCACATATGACAGACGATCGTAGAGGACACAAGGTGTTGGCAGGTCCATGAGGTAATTTCACGTTCCTGGCCGAGTCAGCAGAGGCCAGCCAGACTCAGGCAAGAAAAATGTTACCTGAGTGCTCCGCCTTTCTTCAAATCCCATTGCACGAGCCTTCCATCTCCACCAACACTCCAGGCCTCCGCATGTAAACCATGATCAACGAACTTGAAATCTCTGATCCCTTGAGTATGTGTGTCTTTCAGTGTGCCCACGAGCTTTGCTTCAGAGGGTGAGAATATCTCGATCTTTGAATCATTCGTTCCAAAGGCAATCGCAACACTCCCGGCTCCTTCGTCGAAAGTAGCTCCATTGACTAGATCACTCCTCTTCCGCTTCTTGTTGGCTTCCTGGTGATGTCGGTCTCGGTGGTTCTCTCGGTGGTTCTCTCCGTAGTACCCCCAATCTAAACAAGTTACAACAGCTTTCGACCCGATCGCGTGCTCACATCGTAGTCGACCAGTTGACGTATCATGGATGCGCAGTTGTTGTGAGTCAAGGCCTTGTATAATAGAGGCAAACAGTGAGAGCTGGAAAACGGATGGGCAGAAAGATGATCTGAGGATCGAGGCGTTGCTACCATTCTGTGTATTTGAGGATGCTGCGGGATTCGCGTTGGAGGAGACGTTCGAGGCTACGCCTTTGGGTGCCTTCTTGTTCCCCATAATGGTGGCAATTGACGGCAGAAGTGTTTTTGGCCTTGAGCGGGTCGCTTAAAGATCCTCGTCCCAAGCATGAGGCTGCTGTCTACTTTCGCCGTTGTGGGTTCCGAACTTTTTTTATACTTCGGTTAAGCTTTCGGCTACATCAAATGCGGTATAATGCAGCGGAGGCGCCAAGCCCAGATCTGCATGTGTCTCATTGTTTTACGTGTCTACCTTAAGATCTGTCCAAATCTTCATAACCAGTGGTACTTTTCAGATACTTCACAATATCAAATGATCACGCGTGTCCCTGCTTGGGTGTTCTACCTTAGTGATTGTGCTAGTTCCCATGTCTACGAATGCTTTGGTCTTCAATCAGTCTACGTATTGCCGTGTCGCCCGCTTTCCATAACTTTCCCGTCTCCGTTCAATTTCTTTCTTGTCATTCCTAAAGGACTCAGAATGTGGATGCCATCTCTATCTATATGAACATGTTCAACCTGGTTTTGGCGCGCTTTGTTGGTCTATGGTCGGCCTTTGCGATGTGTCGATGTTTCTCGTTGAATTCTTTGTTGCCTGGAAGGCTTTCACTGCCACCACTAACGCATAGCCGCAAATATGAGCAGCCATAAACAACAGGCTGCGTCCAGATTCGTTCTGGTAGACTTTGGCCGCAAGCAACCTCGAGGCTGCAGAGATGATCGCGTGACCGTGTTGTGCGCCGTTGCCATCCTTGAGTCATACTTTACCGCGGGGTCGTTCGGATCGAAATGCGACCAATGAGCGGTTCCGGAGCGTGGTGGAGCGGAAGAAAGTGATCATCGACGGTTGGCGACAGGATGACTTCGAGGTCCTCAGACTAACATGCCCGCTTTTGATGGTTGGGGGTCCCTTTTACGAAAGGCACGCAAGGGCGTTGCTGATGAACCCCTTTCCCTGACGCGTGCGAGATCCATCAGCCTAACTGTAATAAACAAGGATGATTTGCCGACACCCTAGTAATCAGCTATCGTGATGATGATTGGTGGATAGTATGCAGCTAAGCCGGCTAGTGGCGTACAAAATTCATGTGCCCTAGATTTAAATCACTGCCGTTCCCTGACTCTTCCGACAGCAATATTTTCCCATGAGAGCTCCAACGACGACGATAGACCCCTCTTCGTCATACGGAACTTGCCAACGTGTCATTCGCGCCTCGTCACGAGATTTGACATCAGCCTTGTGTACATATACCTGGTTGCCTTCCTTTATCTCAGCCACACCTCCAACTCGCTTACAGGTGCCCCGCGTTTGTGGACTCGGTTACTTTCACTAGTCTCAACCACACATCTCGCGACACGCATCGGGAAAATCTTGAAGCTATTCCCACATGCCAAGACTCATCTTTGTTGTCGCAAAGCAAGAACGCCACAAATAAAGTCGCAACACTTGCGCGGCCTCACACACTCCTTAAGTCGTGCTCACTTCGTCAGCAGAGCTTGCATTCAATTCTAGGTTCTGGAACCCGCCAGAATCAGTGTTGTGAAACCGCTTCCTTTTGTTAACGGCCATCTCACATTCATTCTTGATATTTAGAGTCTGCGAATCTCACGATCATTACTTCATATCATCTGGCTGCTACACATGGCTGTATTCGAGCCTGATCGTCGCGCTTTTGAGGTTAACTCACAGCTCGATCACCCAGATCAAATGGATATGGATCTGAACGCGCAAGAGTGAGTCCAGGATCACCTTCTAAAGCATGGTCGCGACTTCTCGGTTACTGATGACTTGTTCTCAGGGCGCCGCTGCCAAATGGCAACAAGTTCCAAGACACGTCCCTCACCTCTGTCAACACTTCAGCTCACAACACGAACTCTCATCAAATCACACACGATTTCGAAATCTCAAAAACAAACGGCGTTGGAAGCGCAGAACATCAGAGCGACACTCAGAGCACGGCGGACCTCACCTCGAGTCTGCCCAACTCCGGTCCTACCTTAGACACTCAATTACCCTCATCGAGCCTGTCCGCACCAGACGAAGCTCTTGACATTTCCGCTATACAGCATAGCGCGCCCCTCGATCCGTTTCCTACCGTGGTACAGCAGCCAACCTCCAATCTTCGTGAGGAAACTCAACCAGCGGGCATTGCGCAAACTGCCGAAATCAAGGAACACAAGCATCAGCTAGATCTCGCGAACGACCCAGATCTAGCGAACGGGGTAATGGATGCTGCGGAGAACTCTGCCCCAGCTGTCGCAGACTCGGTTTCAGATGGAATAGTAGCCGACGCGGTGGATCCTATCACAGCTGCTGCAGATGCAGTACCACCAAAGGAAGCACCCGCCACTCCACTATCCGAGAACACGCATGAAGTGCCATCTACGCCTACAGAAGTTGCCGCGGTGATCAAAGAAGACACCCCACCTCAAGCGACTACGGATCAGCCTAGCACAATACCAACCGCAGATCTACCACATCACCCACCTGTACCTGTACCAGAGGGCACAACGGCCGAAGCTCCGGTTGACCCAGCGCCATCTCCAGCGCCCCAAGCAGAGACCTCAGCACCACTGTCAAATCCAGAAGAACCTCTGTCCGATCAGATCATGCAAGATGCCCCCCCTCCTCCTACTAAATTGGCCAGGGAACGAGAAGACGATGATTTAGAAGACGGACCAGCTGCAAAGCGTTCGAAGACCGATGACGATGCAGCCTCAGCACCCGATTTTAAAGTTCCTCAGAGACCAGTGATCGATACCCAGGTCAATGGAGCACAAACTGAAGAGCCTTCGAATGCCCCTCCGATGACTTCAGTCCAGCAAAAGGCTCTTCAGAGGGTCATTCAAAACGTTAAGCGTATCCAGGCCTCTGCTGCTTTCAGACAGCCTGTGGATCCTGTGGCTTTGAATATCCCCAACTATCCTAATATCATCAAAAGTCCTATGGATTTGAGGACTTTGGAAGAAAATTTGAAAGCCTACAAATATCTTACAGTCGATGCATTTGTTGCAGATTTCAATCTGATCGTGGAGAATTGCCAGACTTTCAACGGCGCTGAACACTCGTTCACAAAATTGGCCTATGAGATGAAGAATTCTTTCCAGAAGCAGATGGAGAAAGTGCCAGGACCAGACGTTTCAGAACCTAGTGCAGCCGATAAGAAGAAAAAGTCAATCATACCGCCAGCTCCTAAGGCGGCCCCAGTTCGACGAGAGTCCAGGTCTTCGCTTCCAGGCTCTGCACGATCCCCTGTTTCCGCTAGTTCTCCCCAGACTTTTGCATTGGGGCCCACAGGTACGCCGCTGATCCGTCGCGACTCGACTTTTGGAGACGGGCGTCCGAAGCGAGAGATACACCCCCCTGCCCCTCGAGATCTACCCTACGCAAACTCGAAGCCAAAAAAGAAGAAGTATCAGTTGGAGTTGAAGTTTTGCGATAAGGTCCTGACCGAGTTGCTGAAGCCTAAGTACAGCCATTATGCATGGCCTTTCCTTCAGCCTGTCGACCCAGTGGCTTTGAACATACCAACATACTACAGCCTTATAAAGAAGCCAATGGATTTTGGTACGATCAGGACTAAGCTTGATCAAGGGCAATACGAGAATGCAAAGGAATTCGACAACGATGTAAAGTTGGTCTTCCAGAACTGCTACAAATTCAATCCCAGCAATGATCCTATTCACCAGTCTGGCAAGTCGCTCGAGGCAATCTACGATAGCGAATTCAGTAAGAAGCGTGACTACGTCGAGGCGAACACACCAGGGTCTGGGCCTCAGTCTGCTGGCAGTTCCGAAGCTGAAGACAGTGATGATGAAGTCGAGGAAGATGACGAGGAAGAAGAGGAGCAGAACCAGCTCCAACTATTACAGAAACAGATTCGAGAAATGTCCAAGCAAGTTGAATTGATCCAGAAGAAGAAGGCTTCACCCCCTGTGTCCAATAAAAAGGCGTCGAAAGGCGCCAAACCAGTGCGCAGAGACAGCAAGAAGGTTGCACCCGCCAAAACCGAAAGGAAGGTTCAATCGAAGCCTACTAAGAAAGAGAAAGCTCCGTATGTTACATACGAACAAAAGCAAGACATCTCGAATCGGATCAACAGCTTGTCGGAGTCAAAGATGGCGACCGCGCTCAAGATTATCCGGGACAATATGCCAAATCTAAAGGTAAGATCTAATATTAAGAAAATCTTCTTATATATATCAAACGCTGCAATCTTGAATTATCAGATAGAAGAACTTGAGCTAAACTATTGGCGACGACAGGGTGTACAAGAGGACGAGCTTGAGCTTGACATCGATGA
Organism: Stereocaulon alpinum; assembly: GCA_018257865.1. Lineage (NCBI taxonomy): Eukaryota > Fungi > Ascomycota > Lecanoromycetes > Lecanorales > Stereocaulaceae > Stereocaulon > Stereocaulon alpinum. Next base: position 93,381 of record JAEUBA010000051.1, on the reverse strand, counting down.
GCTTTCCGATGAAGTTCTGCACAAGCTCCTTACCTTCGTACGAAAACACGCTCCGAAAGACGATGACCCACATGTTCGACCCGCTCCAGTAGCTTCCAGCGCAGCTCCAACACGCAAGAAAAACAAGCCCATGAGCAAGACTGAGCAGGAGGCTAGGATCGCGCAGGTTCAGAACAGCCTCAATACGTTCAACAACCCTGGCGCTATTGCGGTTTGTAAGTCATATTGTTGTAATTGGCAGCACGCAAAACGCAGGCTTACTGATGATGTTAGATGAGGATCCGGCACCGGGCGCAGAGAGCAGCTCAGGGGATGAGAGCTCCGAGAGCGAGGAGGAATAAGGCCTCATCGACTTCATCCCAACACGCTGGTCAAATTCATGACATGTCCGCCTTTCCGCTTCTACACCAACCTTCAGCGACTTCACCTGTAATTTATATCTTGCGGTACCCTTAAAAAGCATTAAGGGAATTGGCTCCAAATTGTCCTTTAGCGAGCGCGTCGAATTGAGAGAAACATTGCTCGAAATGCAAGCGACGAATGACGAGCAAGAATTGTTCCTCTCAGCAGCGTGACGTGGTGGCTGAAGAGAACGGTTCATGAACATAGAAGAGTGTACAGATAGGCAGTGGCAATTTGAGGCTCAAACAGCAGCCACAAGCTGCAGAGCTCTAAGCTCAGAAGTTATCAAATAATCAGCATAATTAGCTACAAATTGCATGCATACCTTATGCTCTGGCATGACTAGCGAACGTTATCAAAAGTATCTTTGCACAGTCACTTATCCACATGAGCAGCTAAGATCAGACCAATGATATCGCAGTCCGCCCACCATTGCCAATCCCACCCTGTCCCCATAGACTGCCCATCTCAAGGTGCTGATGACTGAAATATTATGGAGGGAATGATGCCCGGACCTTGACCCAGAAGTCCCTCTATCTCCCACTACACTTCAACCCTCAACAACAACCATGTCCGACCCCCCTCCCTCAGACCCTAAGCCCACCTCCGCCCCACCTCCACCCTCCCAACCCACCCTCCCCAAACCCACCAAACGCCCCCTCCTCCTCGCCCTCACAGGCCCTACCTCCTCCGGCAAAACAAGCATAGCCACCGCCCTCCGCCAAATCTTCCCTCCCCCGCGCTCCCTAACCATCCACGCAGACGATTTCTACAAGCCTGATTCGCAGATTCCGGTTAAAGATGGCGTGCAGGATTGGGATTGCGCTGGGGCGCTGGATTTGGAGAAGTTTGAGGCTGTCTTGAGGGCTGTGAGGGAGGGGGAGGGAGGGATGCCGGAGGGGTTGGAGGGGTTGGTTAGGCAGGGGAATTTTGAGGGGGATACTGGGGAGGGAACGGATGGGGTGCATGGTGTTAAGGGTGTTCCTGCGGGGGTGGTGGAGAGGTTGCGGAGGGAGGTTGAGGGGTGGGAGGAGGTGGTGATTAGGGGGAGGAGGGTTGTTATTGTTGATGGGTTTTTGTTGCTTGGGGAGAGTGTTAGGGAGAGGATTGGGGGGTTGTGCGATGTTAGGGTTTTGTTGACGGCTAGGTATGTGGATGCGAAGAGGAGGAGGGAGAGCAGGAATGGGTATGTTACTCTTGAGGGGTTCTGGGAGGATCCGGAGGGGTATTTTGATAGGGTTGTTTGGCCGAATTATGTGGAGGAGCATGGGTGTTTGTTTGAGGAGGGGGATGTTGAGGGGAGGGTTGATGAGGTGAGGAGGAGGGAGGAGGGTGTTATTGTTTTGGGGTTGGGGTTGACGTTGGAAGAGATGCTGGAACGGGTTGTTGAGGAGTTGAAAAGAGCGCTGGGAGATGAGACGATGGCGGAGGCGTGGGGGAATCAGTGATTGAGGAAAATAAAAATGGTGAGAGGACGACTAAAGACGGAGAGCTCATTGGCATCATTGGAGATGGATGTGCATAGCGATGGCGTAAGATACCCTTTTGTTTTAGTTTCTAGATAATCTCACATGTTCATTGAAACTCAGGATGCTGTTTGGAAGGGGTATCCCCAACTTCAAACTGGAGAAGGGGAGCTGTCTATCCTGGCTGCAGTCATTCTTACATTGTTTTGGCCCTTTTCTCTTTCATATATTCCAACTTCTTCTGCTCATGCATCATATGTATCGTGTCTTCATGTACTCCTTGCAGAATGACTCGCTAAAAGCTCCTCGATTCTATTCCTGACATTTGATGTACCCAGTCGCCGGACTCTAGGTTCAAACCCGGTTCCTTTGACTCTTGATTGACATATTGGGGAGTATTCTGCGTGCAAAGAGGGCTGTGGCTGGCTTGTGTCCTCCTGAGGGAGCTGGGATGGAATTATCGAAACTTGAAGAAATTGCCGCTGTCGGAACCCGGCCAGAGACTGAGATAGTGGGTGAGTGTGTGTAGACGGGTTTCAAAATGGAGATGTTGTGTTCGTCGAGGCCGGACAAGCTCGAAAAGCAAGCCTAGGACTCCTGGACCAGTATTTTTCTATTGTTGCCATATAGGGGTGTGTGGAGATGGAATTCAGAGCGGCGATGTATCATGTTCCGATGCTATGCCCTTCCACTAGTAGGGCTATTTCGACAACCGAGATGACTTTGAGGAGCTCGAGTCTTGACGAGGATGCGACGGCGACGTCTTCGATGGGTACTTCTGCTCTCTATTGTGCTTTGGTGGAGGGGCCATATCTGAGTATTGGGGACTGGCTCGGAGAAAGACATTGTTCATTTGTGATGGGAAGTGGTAGAGTATGTCTGATGTCGCAGAGGACTGGGAGCGTGACATGATGATCAATGAATATCGAGATTTGAGGAATTAGGGATATGGAGTTTGTAGTGATTGCAAAGGCTACTTGATTGCTGACAGGACTACCACGAGAGGAAAAGAGCTGCTTTTATAGACGAACATAGGGGAGTGTAATCAGGACTGCAACTCTGCCGCTGGTGATGCAAATGAGTAACAATATGTGACACGGCTGAAGGACCACGCGTTGATGCAGCGGTTGAGGCTTGCCTAGCAACAAGTCATTGGTCAATGAATGTGCAAAGCATGGCCAGCCGTGTAGCTTGATGATGATTGATCGTTACCTCACTTGCGGAAGGCTGGGAGCTAAGGTAGGCAACGACGCTTGTACCCCATGTTACATGTTCGTTTGCAAAACAGAAACGAGAATTCGGGAAATTGAGGGTATCCATGCGCTCTATTGAAGGCTTTACATCAGCTTAGCTCAGCCATCGTAGTATTCGTACTCGTTCTCCAACCTGCACAGTTCAGGCACCGAGTTTTGTACCGTTGATCGAGATGGTATTCATGACTCCCGGACACGCCGAGCGAGGAGGCTGCTTGCGAGTGAGATAGCCGATTTCATGTCAGGTGTAGCTTAACGGCCTGGTCGATGCGAGGCCGCGTGTAATTGAAGGTGTTTGGCAAGTGGGCTGTGCCCTCCTTTTCCGGAAACTCAATGTATGGTAAAAACCCCCTTATCACGACTGTGCAGATTCGATTGCTCAGGGCATGATCATGATATGAAGCTATCGCCAGCATTGACAATGCTCGCACTCCTCCTCGCGTCGATGAATAGGTCTTCGCACTCGGCAACGTCGTCTACATCGATTTCCTTTTTATGATTGACTCTCGCTAGTATATTGGCTGGGGTGAGTAATTGCAGTGCATAACGCAAGCTGACTTTCACTCCGTGATCTGCAATCTTGTCAAGAGCTGGCTCGGCGATTGATAACCCTTCTGTCTTAGCCCGTGTTCTTATAATAGTTTTGACTTCATCCCTGTTGTAGGTATTGGTTGGTATGATCAGTATGCGGGCGAGTAGGTCTGGAGGAATACCGTGCGCAGCGACGATATCTTCTGTGCCTCGAATAGTGCATTTCCCGCGATTCGAAGCGAGTATGACTATGGGTGAGATAGAGGATTCGAGGGCGCGGTTGAGGTAAGTAAAACATTCGATGTCGAGCATGTGCACCTACCATCCTTGTTAGCTTCATATTGAGAATTGAGATTGTTTGACATACTTCATCGATGAAGAGCACACCAGGTACAAGCTCTGCAACACCCTGATCGATATACCGACTGACTACCTTATTGATCTCTTCCCGTAATTTGTCTGTAATCTCCGTCTTCTTCGGCTTCATGAGCTGACCCATCATACTCATGACATCCTGTCCACCCTGCGGCCTGGCATTCGCAATATCAAGATCATGTAGCGTCACATCCTGTACAATCTCTTTCTTTTTGTGTACTTCGCCTTTCGGTATGGGTACGTACTCTTCGGCTTCCAGATCAAATTCCGTAGCATAGGCGTCTGACCGTCCCACTCTCTTACACGCTCCAGTGTTGGCTTCAATATAGATGACATCGCCAACGGTGACTCGCTCTTTCTGTATAGCTTCGTATATCGAGGGATCCAGGCGAAGTTTCTTAGTGCCTTTGTATGACTTCAGGCCGATAAGCAGATGACTTATTGTCTTGCCGTATCCTCCTAATGGATTCTCAGCTTCTTCTGGTGTGAGTTCTGTGACTTCTCCCTCGTAGACCTCCTTGGTTTCCCTTACTCGAAGACCTTGGCTTTGTTTCAGCTTATATCAAATATATAGCGGCGCTGATGACTCACCGATAGCTCTGCGAAAGTTCTCCATTAGCGCCTCCGTTTTCTTGACCTCCGTTGAGTATACCTCACTGCCGACAATTGGACAAAACGGTACTTTAGTTCCAAGCTCTTGTGATACCGCCATAGCTAGAGCTGTTTTCCCTGTCCCAGGTCCACCAGCTAGAAGGACTGCGCGTCCTGACATTTTCTTGGACTTTATGAGATCGACAACCACACCACATGCCTAGAATGTCCTCAGTCACATCGTTCTTGAACAATCGAAGTATTGCTACAGCCTCAACGTACCTCTCTTGCGGCCACCTGGCCCACAAAGCCAGCACCATTAGTATCTGCGTAGCCATCATTCCTTAGCCCAAGGCCTTTGATATGCGTGTGGGCTGCCGTTCGATTCTCGCGCGAGTTGCCCTTGACCTCGCTGATTGTGACCATGGTGGAAGCTTGCGCAGCTGGGAGGGAGGGGAAGTGAGGCGCAGAAGCTCGTTGGGCTTGTGCTATTATGGCTGGGTTTCTAAGGGATGGGTAGGGCGTCGGTTGGGTAGTAGTTGGTGGATGATTGACGCGGTTGAAAGTGAAGGAATTGTTTTCTCGCGAGCCTTGCTTGGTCTTGGCATTTAGATCCTCGACGCCAAAGCTGACCTCCCCAGACTACATCCGATTTACCACCCACTATGGCTTCCCCAACCCCTCCTCGCCGCCCTCCATCCTTCTCCCCGGTCAACCTCATAATCCGGTTCACTGCTTCCATACCCGACCTTCCACTCACCATCTCCTCTCCCCGCACAACCACCCCCATAACCCTGTCCACCTTAATCCGCCCACACCTCCCAAAAGACCTCTCCACTTCTCCCCTTCGCCTTATCCACTCCGGCGCTCTCCTCCCCCGAACCGTACCCCTCGACAAATGTCTCCGCCTCTCACCAACCGGTAAATCGCCTGCCCAAATCTACATCCACTGTTCCATATCCAGCGACCGGCAGCTCTCGCCCGCAGAGCTAGAAGCCGAGGCAAAAGATGCTACTTCTCTGCAGACTGAAGCTCAAGAACAGGAAGATGGCCAAGCCAGTGGGGCTAGAGCTGCGCTTTCTGCAGACACGACATCCCAATCAGCACCTCAAGGTTTCGACCGCCTGCTCTCCGCTGGGCTGTCTGCCGCTGAAGTAGCGTCCCTACGCTCTCAATTTCTGGCCGTGCAAGCACATACCCATACGCCCGATACCATGCCCTCACCCTCAGAGCTGCGCCTGCTGGAAGAGCGGTGGCTGGATGCTGGGACTCCTCTCAATGCTACTGGTGCTGCGGCAGGAGGAGGGGCGGACGATGAAGCGGGAGGAGGGCTGGAGGATATGCTGTGGGGAAATGTGATGGGTTTCTTCTGGGCTGTGGGGGCTATTGTGTGGTTGGTGAGGGAGGAAGGAGTCTGGAGTAAGAGGAGACAGATTGGGGTTGTTACAGGGGTGTTGGTTAACATTGCGTTTTGTATATTAAGGATTGGGAGCTGATGGAGAGGGCGTGAGGCTAGAATGGAGGAATGAGGTTCGCGGGGACGATTTGGAGTTTAGGTTGGGATGGTGCAGCAATGCATGAACGAGCGGAGGTATTGTGAAATTGGTGATACCCAGGGCTATAGATGTTCATTGTACCAATGTGTACGAAATAGGTCGCCTCGTGTCTTTAGACGAAGGAGCTCTACAATGGAATGTTCGATATTTTCGATGAATATAAAGCATCGATCCAAAGCTCTGGTTCTCCTGAGCAGCCAGCACATGACGCCACCTCATAAGGCCATCTCTATCTACACAATGCTTGTGGCGTGAGGATGCTTCCGAACAATAAGTCTAGACATTGAACCCCCGAACCCCAAAATAGGACCAAGCCATCCTTCACATCTCGATGAAAGGTATTGTACACATCTCGAAGAAGCACTGGTGCAAAAGCCAAGCCAAGTGTCCAGCCATCAAGGCCGTCGAGAGATTAGATTATAGTAAGAGAGCCATTGTATCTGTTTCGTTGCGCGGATAATAGCGCGGCCGTGTGTATGGTATGTGACGATAGGAGACCGTGGTGATGGATAACGCCTACTCCGCTATGCATATGACGGATCAGATCTATAGTGCTCGAAGAAATGCCACGAAGGATATCGAAGATGCGCGGACACGCTCATGATTTACAATTGTTGACAAGTGTATTTTTGGGCCACGAATGTGACGTTTGATGCCTGGGCAATTGTGTTAGTGAAGTGAAAGGGGCATGATCTAGCGTTAACATACCATTGGGTCTTATTTGGATTGGTGTAGGCGTCCATATGGTTTTTGATGTATTCAGTCGTCTCGTACCCAGCAGGATCACACGTCATGCTTGTACTACCTGGCTTCTGGTAGATCCGAACGTAGTCGAAGCGCATTGTCGCGGGTAAAGTGGCCATGATACCGGCGGTGTTGATGGCGGAGAATCCAGTGGACATACCAAAATTCATGACCATAGCCATTGGTTCCGTTGGTATAACCCTTTGCCCCACGTTCCCATTGGGTCCAATAGCTCGAGCGTCGAGTTTCCATGCTGGGACATCTGCTACAGACCACGTGATCTGACCCTTGGGCCCGGGCTGGTAGTAAAAGCTGTACGTTGCATAGTCCTTGGCATCGTACCAGTTATTGTTGATGTTTGTCAGACCGGACAACGCTTGCTGGAAAGGAGCTCCTTGATATGAGTTCAGTACCGAGATACTATCGTCGTAGACTTCGATGAAATCTGGTTTGGTCAGCAAAATCATTGCAGAGAATAAGGCGGAAGCAGAGCAACATACTAGTATCTGGTTGATACCAAATGTCAAACGGTGCAAGCTGACAACTTTGAGACACCGCTCCTATCATGTTGGTTGCTCCTTGTCCGAGTGGAACGACGCTAGCTTCAATAACATCTATTTCGGGCGCAGAGCGTGATTTGCCTGGTGTAGGGTGATCCTCTCCACTGCATGTACAAGCAGGCAGTCGCATCCCTGGCAGATAGCTTGTGCCATCAGTCTGGCTCTGATTTGCTGTTATACCGGCATCGCACGTATCGCTATAGCTGTACGGCCACATTCCATCTGTTGTGGCGGCATAGCCGGGCCTTCCAAGATTCCCCATGGACCAAAATCCAGGCCAGAATCCGACTGTATCGCCCCTTCCGGGCAAGGATAAGGAAGCCTCCAGCATCCCACCCGTAAAGCACAGCTGATTCCATGATTGGACCATTCCTGAGCGGTAATTCAGTCCATGGCTTTGGAAAGCATCGAATTTGAGCTCAAGGACACCCCCATTTGTTGTGACAGCATCAGGATCATACCACTCGAGATCCTGTGTCACACCGTACCACAAGTCCACAGCTGTAAAAAAAGGGTCATCGCCGGGATAGAATGTCCGGCCATCTGTGTTGAACTCGTCTGAGAATACCAGGTTTAAAGTTGAGCCGTCTGGAGCTTTCTTGGTCATGGCCGATTTCGGCGTATCAGGGTCTATTAAGCTTGTCCGTATGTTCTTAAACAACGGGATCTTCCCAACATCTAAACAGTTCGGGTCTGAGGCACAGTCTTGTGTGGACTTCGTAAACCTTTGGACGAAAGTTCTGTGATATTGTTAGCAACTCACTAAATCTGTAGATCAAGGACTCGTACAATATGGGATATCCAATAAACAAAACCAAAAGACCTATGACCACCAAAGTCAGACCTCCTACATTGGCAAATCCTCGCTTTGTAAAGACGTTGCACTCTCTTGACTCCTTCTCATTCGGATCGGGGTTGTGTAACCAGTCATCCTTTTCCACATCTTCGGGAAACAGAAGAAGGCCTGCTGATGGTAGAATGTTATATTTTTCGGACACTGTTTGGGTATTGACGTTTTCGTCGTCGCTACCGGCTCTTGACGGTGTTCTTGAATCTGCAAAAGGATCCAACCCGTATATCCTGCTGTCACGGCCTTTTCCATCTGAACTAAAACTCGTCCTCCTTGAAAAGCCGTCCACTGGAGACCCAGGAACTGACTCCTCATCTCGAAACCGGTGTGTCCTTGATCGTGTGGGAGGAATGAGTAAAGTTTCCGATGAGTCCATTGGCCCGCCATTGTATACCCTGTTCAAGGGATTGTTCCCTCGTTCTGATGCTGCAGTTGTCGATGATGCTGGTGTAGATTTTTGCTGTGGTACTAGCGATTGTGACGAGCGTTGGCGGCTGGGTGCTAATGGTTGGTTGCTGTTGGCTTCATTTGTAAGAAGATTGCTGTTGGAGCTGTTGAGACGGACGTGGACCGGGGGAGTGGGTCCTCGAGCGCCAGGAGGAGATGTATCACTGCTAGACATGACGAGGTTGGAGGATGGAGGTAGTAGGCGAGAGTTGGGGTAAATTGTCCACAGTCGCCAGTTCGGTCAATAGGATTGGGAGAAGGCAAGGCCTGAGAATGAAGGCCCGCCTTCTTCTCGGAAATGCTTCTGTCGCTCGCAAAACCAATTGGTGTTCCAGAATCTGCAACGATCTCTTTGTTGATGGTGGACTGAGACTTCCTGCAAGAACGCCGTAGTCTTTCTCCTTAATTAGCGACAGACGGATCCGCGAGTCGTTAAGAGAAACAACACGGTGGAAAACGAATGTAAGCGGCTTTGTATGCCATTAAACACCGTACTCGATATTAGAAGAGCGGAATCCTAGAAAGTCTTTGATGGTCGTACAACGGAAGCAAGAGTTGCTGAGGGCGACGAATCCTGACCCTTGGCTGACTAATAGGTTATGGCACATCCGTCAGAGGCGGCAAGTACTGAATTTAGCTTAATTGGGTCCCTCGCCGCGATCTCTTGACAACGAGACAGTTTTGGCTTTCACAGCCTATGGAAGAGATGTATACTTGTATCAGATCTACAATTTTGTAGTACGAAATGTTCGTTGGAGAGTACTCGTTGATTGATTACGCATGGATCAATATCTCTTGTTCCTGGTCTCCTTTTCATTTTGATTTCGCCTCCCGCAGCAGCCACAAGATAGTACGTAGTACGCGCACAGCACCCGGCTAGCCTATCCCTAACGGGGACTCCATGTCTATTTCTGTCGCTTGGTGGCCTATCGATCCATTACTGCCAATCTGCCAGACTGCCACCAGTCACATTCAGCCAGAGGACCAACACAAGGACATCAGGTCTTGAGATCAGCTGAGCCTCTAAAGGATTTGCGCGATCATCGTTCGTGTGTTCTCTTGATCAGCGACGTCCGCTAGTATACTTGGTGGCTCATGATTCGTTTCTGCATTTGAAGGTTCTCTCTACGCGACGTTTTTAGGACTTTCTCTCCCTGCATAATTCGTTATCGATACAACGGCTTTCATTAAGGTGCATCCGGCGACCGAAGTCTTCGAGGCCCACATACTCCAGAACGTACGTATGCCCATTTTCAATGATGGCTTGATTGCGATGATCTCGTACAGGCACCACTGTCTCGAACACCGCAGTGTCGAGCATATACCATGTAAACCGCCAAGTCTTCCAAGAAGCCTGCTCTTAAAAAGCTTGGATCTAATAATCTCAGGGTAGCTTACAAGATTCTAAGACCGGGATGAAGTTCCTTGTATGACGGGGCACGTCGCCTAAGGTTTATGCGAGCTCGAAACCTTCTGCCTAAGGTAACGATGCCACCCTGGTCCAAAGAGGAGCCGTCCCATTCGACATCTTCACTTCACATGCATCCGAAACGTCCCAATGAGTTCCTTCATGTGTCCTTTATTTCTCAACTCTCCACAGCTTTCGCCTTCAACCCCACGACCCTCCCTCCCTTCCCGTCAAACCCCACCACATAATACTCCGCCCTCGACTTCCCCGTCTCCAGCCTATAGATCCGCGTCTTGCCATCCCCCGCCTTCTCCACAGCCTGCAGCACCTCCTTGTAATCACCCTTGGGATCAAACTCCTTCGTATTGACAGTCGATACCTCTCCCTTGTGTCCAATGAGCTCTCCAAATTCATCTGCACACCGATCAGTGCCCGTAAACGTGATCTCGTAACCATACACGTGGAAGCTGCGTACTCTCACTCGGCATATTCTTCCCATCCCATTTCAAGCTCACAGGCTCAAATGGCTCATCCGCTTCCGATACGTAGTATTGCTCCACGTTCCGTAGCGCTGCCGGCACCTCTGTGTCTACGGCTTTTGTAGATGCTGATTTAGACTGAGTAGAGGCTTTGCTCGCACCGGTATCTTGGTTCGCTTTGTCAAGGAAGGAGGAGTAGGCGTCGTCGGACATGATTCTGGTTTGGAAGAGGGACTTGGTGGGATAGTTTGGTCTAGCGATTGAAGCAGAGCTACGTTCCAGCGATGGTGCTTTGCGATAGAGCGTCGAGAAAGGTGTGAGTGTGGTAAATAGGGTAAATGGTCGATGGTTGACCAAGATTACACGTGCTGCAAGATGACGCAGGAAGGCGCGCTGGCTCTCGTCGCGCTTCAGCAAGGCTCCAACGGGTTTGTTATTAGCTCTTCTAGCAATTGTAAATGTCATTCAAATATTTGTGCATTCTTGGGCTTAATGTGACGACTATGCTACTGGATGAGTTTAGCTTTGAACGACTAGGGTCAAGTCCTTATCGATTAGGGCTGCTCTGGTGATGCTGTGAACGGCTGCTTAGGAGGTCACTGAAGTATGATTGTTAGGCAAGCAACTGTATGATTCGAAAGTTCTAATCCCAATTCGCTTTCAAGGACATATTTCTTCATTCCAGCCATGCAAGTACATTCCGCCGTTTTCGCTAATACTGAACACCAAACAAGCACAAGAAGACTATTTCTCAGCAGCAACGAGATCCTTCTTGAGGGTCCCCAGATATTGCTTCTTCTCTGCTGGAGTCTGGTAGGCTCCATGTCCGAATTTCGATGACGTATCGATCCATTTGAGGTCCACCTTTTCTAATGCTTTCCGGCTTGTGTGTACGAACATCGATTTGCGCAGGGTGATGATTCGCTTCTTGACACCGGGTACCGCGCCCTTCAGTATAATGAAGTCGTTCTTTACCTCACCGTAGCGTACGAAGCCACCCATACTACGTATTTGATCAGCAGATGTCTTGAACGTATTGAGCTTGGTAACTTACGGTGTGATCTGCTTCTTCGAAACATCGAATTCTGTTGAAGCATTGTCCTCTGCCTCTCCAGACCCAATACGGTAGACCTTATGATTGACCGAAGTACGATGATGATAGCCGTCTTGACCAGCACGGGCAACAGTCCATTGCACGTGCGAAGGATGCCATGCTCCGATACAGGCGACCTTGCGAAGACCCTTGTGCGTCTTTCTTGGGAGTTTTTTGGTGCCCCACCTGCTCGTAACGCCTTGGAATCCGTGACCCTTTGTGACCGCGATGGCGTCCACCATCTCATCTTTCTCGAAGATCGAGCTAATCTCAACTGGCTTCTCGAATAGACCCTTGCCGAAGTCGACCTTTTCCGCTATGCTTCCTCCATTGACTTGAATCTCCATCAGATGTGCCTTCTTCTGCTTGAGGGGTGTCTTGCTGATCTGAGTATGGGCGAGGATGCGGACGACAGTACAATACTTCTTGATACGCTCGAGTTCACGAGTGATTGGTTGGCCAGATTTCTCTGCGTGTTTCTTGGCATATTTAGTGAATGCCTTCTTCTTTGACTTGTACCAGTTCTTATAGAAGCGACGCTTGACTTCGTCGCTGAGATGCTCGGCCCAGACGGTGGTGAGGGAACGCAGGCCGCGGGGAGTCTCGATGTAGCCAACAAGGCCAACGACCATCATCTGCAAGCCTTATCAGTATAGATAGCACAACAATGGAGATAGGCGTACAGGTGGTGTCTCAATGACAGTGACTGCTTCCACAATTTCCTTCTTGTGCATCTTCGCACCCGGACGGTCAAGATCGCGCACAATGGTCGTCATGCCAGCTTTATAGCCCATAGCAGCAGTCAAGTGGACTGGCTGTTTCGGGTTGTCCTTGGGAAAACTCTTGACCTGGTTGACGAAGTCAGCGTCTGCGGAGTGCACTTAGAGGGCAGAAGCTGACCTTGCCACGGTGCCTGCTGGCACGCTTCCGGGGCAGAAAAGCCAAGGAGCCATGTCTGGGAGCTTCAAACTTCCTATGAGACATGATGAAACGTCCGATTGGTTCTTTGAAGTTGTAGAAGTCGAGCGTTGAAGATGTTCACGAGCAGTAGCACTAATTTTGAGTGGGCAGACTAAGCGAGTCTTGTAGGGCTGAGCGCCAAGACATCAAAGAATATGTCAACAGCCTGTCATGTAGACTTGAAGCCACAGAATTTTCCGGCCAGTAAAAAGCAATAACTTTGGTGGGGCGCCAACCTCATTGCTGCTGTCTCCTGAGGTCCACTTTCCATTCCTGTCAAAGTTGTCTTTCAATTTGCTGGCCAAGTAAACTGATGGCATGGAGCGAAGCTTTACATATCTTTTGAGCTCGTATATAATATTGCTTGCGTCCATCCGGCTACCTTGGACTATGCATGAGTTGTGTTGTGAGAAATGACGCGTTGAGCAATGAAGCAGCAGCGAGCCTCTTATGCACCTACAATCTGAGGCCCCAGATCAAATATTCACTGCCCCCAAATTTACAACGTCACTGGCAGGGTTAATGGCACTCAATCGTGCCACGCATTCGCACTGCAAGAATCTAAGAAGGAAGGATCTCGACAACGAGCCTGAATACGCTATATCTGTCCAGGAGCTGAATAGGGCGTGAACATTCCCGGTCCTAGGCTTGTCGACCTAGGGGATTCCTGCGTGTTCATCATACTGATAAAGCTCATCTATTATTGGGTCATGGTGCGCGGACCATTCGTTCAACCTATCCTAACGCAGAGTGTCCGGAATATTTGCCCCACCTCTGACTACATACGTCAGGTTAGTTCGAAGTCCCCGTTGCGTAGCTTCTCACGTCTACCTTTAAATGCAAGTAAACTTTGCCCTGAGGCAAGACTGATAGACTACCTGTGTATCCCCGCCTGTTGGAGCTTGGGAAACGTACCGCTCTATAACTGTACTTTGGTATCAGAAGAATGATCCAGAGATCGCTTCAAGGCAACTTTTGAAGGCGTTCAACAAGACAACTAGCCGCCAGCGTCACCATCTTTATTGTACCTAGAAGCTCATCATCGCATATGGGACTTCTTACTCTTTGAACATTCAGCAGCGATGTCAACTCAATACGACAGTATCCAAGGCCCCTATGACTACATCCGTAAAAAGTCAATTGCGTGTATTGAGAATGAAAACGTACACAGCACCGTCGCACCCTTTGTCAAGAACGCACGCGTTCTTGAGCTCGCCTGCGGATCGGGTTTCTACACGTATTGCTTTCACAAATGTGGCGCTCACTCTGTAGTTGGGGTAGACATCTCGCCAATCATGATCGAGGAGGCCCGGCGGAAGGGCAGCGCTGAATCTAGTGAAGCAACAGTCGACTTCATTGTAGCTGACTGCACTAAACCAACCTCCTATGCCGGCGGGCCCTTCGACCTCGTCTTTGGCGCCTGGTTACTCAATTACGCGCCGGATCATGCCGGCCTCGCCGACATGTTTCACAACATCGCCCTCAATCTTAAGGACGGCGGGCACTTCGTTAAGCGTCACGCTTGTGCCAGCTCAGAATCCAATGGCTGCTGTCGACGCTGACTTCCAAGCCCGGCCTCCGCCAGAGGGATTGGGGGGGTTGGTTTATTTCTTCACTAAGGATGTGCAGGATGGGATGTATTTCCATGCGCATGGTGATAACGAGGTTGGGGCCGTGGATTTTGATTGCTATTAAAGGAGGTCTATGAGGCTGCGGCGAGGGAAGCTGGGTTGACTGGGGAGGTGACGTGGGATTTGACCAGTGTGCCGGAGCGGTATCTGAGGGCCGAGGGGCCTGGGGGCTCTAGCATGGAAGAAATAGAGAGTTATCTGAGAGTGCCAAATTATGGGTTGTTGGTTGTAGCCAAGTAGATGATAGCATTAGCATCGTTGTTAGAATTTCTTTGGATCTGATAAATGCAGAGGACGATCAGTCTATAACAAACACCCATGGGGTAAGCCCAATTGCCGTAGGAATTAATAATGTCCTTCGGCTGTTGACAATTGACATTGTGGGCCAATCTACATATGCATGTCATTGTGTTGCATGTCCAGCGATTGCGCTTGCCGTAACACATCCCGAGACTCGACGATATGATAAGGCGACTAATGTGACATTGATATCACATATCCATCCTCACATTTAGAGGTGGCTTAGTGTAGCGGAAGAGGATCAGTTGCTGGAAAACTTGCCAGGCCTTAGAATACCTCTGTGTCTACCACAACCTCGTTGTCCACTCGTTGCTTCAGAAGTTGTGACAAAATTCAGAGGCCAGAATGATTCCTGTCCTTGCTCTGACATAGTCAACAGCAAGATAAAGGTTTTGGAATGTGGATAGTCTCATCCATCATCGGTACAATTAAATATGATGCGGCAGAGCGGAAGGGAAAGGCGAAAGAAACAAGGTCAGAGTAGATCCTGGATCCGATTACCCTCACCGCTGTTGTTCAAGGATGAAGATCCCGGGCTAGTTGAGGTTCACAGCTGCGCCTTGTCTCAGTCATCTATAGAATGCGGTACTTAGCCAGGGTCCAAGAGCATCCGCAAGATCTCCAGCTCCGACGTGCACGACAGCGAGCATGCAGAATGATCGCGTGGACAAGTATTCTATTAGTAGTACGTCAGGAGTAGAGGCAGTTGAACTGGTAATCGGCCATTTGTGGGAGGGTGTGAGTGAAAAACATGTTGACACCAGGACGGTTGGAATTTGAAATATACCCATATTTGCAGATGTTTCGCTAAGAATTTGCGTTTGCCGGGGGCAGTTGAGCTGGAAGTGCGCCAACACGGAGATGATCTGAATTTGGGACGTGTGGATGCGGCAATATTTGAGATGGGATATTGCGACGGGTTTGGAGTGTTTGTGCAATGGGTGAGTTGAAGCCAGGGTCCTGAGCCGCGAGGTCCACATCTGCCAATACCCAGTGACATTATTCTCTGGCATTCGCACAAGACTTCTTCAGGCATCGACAATGAGCCCGAACAATCTAATCTGACATATTGTCCCACACTCAACAGAATTGGTCATATCTTTGACCTCGAAAGAAGAAGCCGGCAGAATATAGAGGCAAGCTGAACATCGATTGGCTCCCAAAGATCTGGTAAGGAGCAACGCTCCTGCAGGTAATAATAAGCACCTACGATCGCTTCGCGAGTCAGCGGGAGATGCTCATAGCGGACTTCGCTACAAGATATAGGTATAGTACTGAGTTGCCGGTAAGTTCCCGTTAGTATGACTCCATGGACCAACGCACTTTCTTGTTGTTAAGAGAACGAGTTGACCTTGCCGGGATATGGAAGCACGTAGAAG
Source organism: Stereocaulon alpinum (assembly GCA_018257865.1). Taxonomy (NCBI): domain Eukaryota; kingdom Fungi; phylum Ascomycota; class Lecanoromycetes; order Lecanorales; family Stereocaulaceae; genus Stereocaulon; species Stereocaulon alpinum. Next base: position 77,356 of record JAEUBA010000051.1, on the reverse strand, counting down.
GCGTACTGACGAGATGATGCATTTGCGCGTGGTCTGAGCGGGGGTCCGTTTCTGGGAGCTGAATAGCCCGCTTATGATCACCCCACGTCACTTAAGCCTAGGTGTTATTGGTGGAGGCCATACTATTGGATCGCTGTCAGGCGAGGAAATTAAGGTTACTTGCGCAAAGGGCAGGCGAAGTACATGCACGCATGCAGATGGTCATGGAAGGGACGCCCCGGTCGAGTCGCACACTAGGTTAGTCAGGAAATGCTAGATCCTGATCAGCTTGTTTGGCTCCACTGGGCAAGCGAAGATCTGGGGCCCGTCGGGAAAGTAAGCACGCACCACGCTTTGCCACCCACAGGAGTCCTTCTTCCCATTTATGCGATTAGTCCGAATAGCGAAAGCGGCTCAAACGCAGTAGTAGCCACATCACAAAGAGCCTTGGAAGGGTGCACGCGGGGTTCGTATGCAACGAGCTAAATATAAATTGTTTGGATGGACTTCCGATTGTCCGACATGCATGATATCGCTCGTGTCAAGTACGTAGGTGTAGGTGTAGGTGAATTGAGTTGTCAGTGAGAGTAGGAAGGCAGTAGTAGTCAAAAGGAAAGCAAAAGGGTCAGATTGAATTGTCGGCAGATCAGTTGTGTCGGAAGTTATTTCGCCGATTTTGATGGGCGGGGCGTTCAGCCGTTGGATCTGGTGGTGCCGAACCACTGAACCAGGCAGGCCCGCCAGCAAGTGAATTAGAGTACCGCCGCTCTTAGGGCTTTTCAGCCTAACTTTTGGCACACCTTCACACCCGGAGCTAAGTTATGGCTTGAAGCTAATTTCGCCGTAGTGATATTTTGGCAATTAGGTGAAAGTTCCCAAGTTATCGATCTCACGCTCCCGCCCTTCTCCCCTTGTCGTCGCGCAACCCTTTGCCTTGTCATCCCTTGAATCTTCATGACGCCCTGCTTATACCTTTTCCTATCCCTCTTCCCTTTACCTTCCATCTCACCATCTACATATTAAGCCTAAGGAACGCAGTGTCTGTCAATCAACAAAAGCAAGACTGGCCTACGCCTTGGCCTTGACCGCTGCCTCCGCGGCAAACGTCTTCGCTCTTCAGCCTCACTCCTCTGCTTTCTTCCATGGCAAGCCACCATCAACCACCAGCATCTCCAGCAGGCCTCCACCTACATCACGGACTGCATGCTGCTCATCCTCCTCAGGTCAATGGACACATGCCAATGCAAGCACATCACAAGATCACGCCAGCGCACTTGGCCTCCCAGAATGAGAGCGTATGGTTGGGAATAGGTAATTACCTTGCTGCAAACCGTTTCAATAGCTGCAGAGTATGAGCTAACATGTTTTTTAGGCAGTACTTGTGAGCTACAAAGTGATTCTGATGGCGCTCTTTTCGCCTATGAGCAAGCCTTGCGGCACAACTGTCAATCAATTCAAGCCCTCAATGCGATTTCCTGCATCCTCAGAACAAAAGAAAATTTCCCAAGAGCCGTCGAGTACCTGCAAACAATCCTCAAGCTTGACCAGAGCAATGGCGAAGTGTGGGGCAGTTTGGGTAGCTACATCTACATGTCACTGGTCAACGCATCCAGCTAATCTGATTAAGGTCACTGCTATCTTATGATGGAAGATCTACAACAAGCGTATGCGGCATATCAGCAAGCACTTTATCATCTTAGAGATCCCAAGGTAAGTATTCTGTTATACTACGTTTATACTGCCTCACCATTGACAGGAACCGAAACTATGGTACGGAATTGGCATCCTGTATGACCGTTACGGCTCGCTTGAACATGCCGAAGAGGCCTTCTCGCAAGTCATGCACATGCAGCCAGACTTCGAGAAGGCGAATGAGATTTACTTTCGTCTCGGAATAATATACAAGCAGCAGCAGAAATACGACCAAAGTTTGGAGGTAAATCACTAGCTTTTCTTCACTGCGCGCCGTTGCTGATTCATCGTAAAGTGCTTCAAATATATTGTTCAAAATCCACCAAGGCCTTTGACAGAAGAGGATATTTGGTTCCAAATTGGTCATGTCCATGAACAGCGGAAAGACGTATGTATTACCCAAGTACCATTATAAGCCTTTACTAATACCTGCAATTCCAGTATGACTCCGCCAAAGCTGCCTATCGACGGGTTCTCGATCGGGATCCGAATCACGCGAAAGTCTTGCAGCAGCTCGGCTGGCTGCATCACCAGGAAAGTCCTTTGTTCAACAGCCAGGAGCAAGCAATTGAGTATCTGGAGAAGTCCGTCAGCTCAGGTAGGTTGTGCCTGTTTCAATGCCCTTCTCCGCAGACTAACCAATCTTAGACAATACCGACGCGCAAAGCTGGTACCTTCTCGGAAGGTGTTACATGTCCCAGCAGAAGTACTCTAAAGCATACGAGGCATATCAGCAAGCAGTCTACCGAGACGGGCGCAACCCAACGTTCTGGTGCTCTATTGGTGTTCTTTACTATCAAATCAACCAGTACCGGGATGCGCTTGATGCATACTCCCGAGCAATTCGCCTGAATCCGTACATCTCCGAAGTCTGGTACGATCTCGGCACTTTGGTATGTCATCGCCGTAGAAGATTATACGCAGACTATGTGACTAACGTAAAGTAGTATGAATCATGCAATAATCAGACTGCAGATGCGTTGGACGCATATCAACGTGCGTTTGATCTGGACCCGTCCAATATGCATATCAAGGCACGATTGCAGCTTCTACGCAATAATGGTCAATCTACGGGCTTGCCCAACCAACAACACGTTCCTCAGCCACAAGATGTGCATCCTCAGCAGTACCAGGCTGCGGGCGTTGGAGCCCCTCCAGGCCCGAATTGGAGCATCCCAACTGGCCCTACTTCAGTTCTTCACGGACCAGCTCCCACTCAGAATGGGTCAATGCCTGATTGGAATAGGCGTCTGGGAGATGCCCCAGCCCAGCAACCGCCTCCTCAGCCCGCCAGTATGTATGATCAGCGGGACCCGATTCGACCACCGCCCTCCCAGAGGCCGGTAAGCCCTCGTCAAGACCAACAAATGAGGCCGTATCAAGAACCCCACCGTCATACTCCCATTCGGAGAGCTTCGCCTCCACTAATTATAAATCACAATGCCCCAACACCGTACTCAGCACCGCAAGCTCTGCCACAGCCTCAGCCTTCTGTCACGCAACCGACCGCTTCCAACCGTATCCCTAATCCTAATTACGGAGCCCCGGATCCCGGTCTAAGGCTAGCTACTGGTGGCAGCCAAATTGGGCCCGGTCCACGTGCACCTTTTGGACGTGGGGACAGCCCTCCACCAGAGATAAGGCCAATAGCAGAAGCCAGACCATCTTCGCCAGGGCCCAACTATCCACAGCAACATTACCCACATCATCCTAATACGTCTCAATCAGCTGGCATAGCTGCTGGTGCGCCCCCACCAGCCGCGGCTTTCACGGCTGCAGAAGCTGCAGCTCGTGAACGAGAAGATCGACCGACTACTGGTTTCAAGCGCGGTCACGAGTCTGAAGATGAGTACAAGGTGCCTAATAAGCACCCTACGAATGGCGAGAGTCGAAGCAGGCTAGACGACATTCGTCACCGTCGACCCTCACCACCAGATAGGAAACCATCTCCCCGTCCAAGGCCAGGCTCTCCACGTGGTAGAGCACAATCTCCGTATGGCAGACCAGCATCGCCTCCTGTCAGGCACAGCCGAAGTTCTTCTGATGCTCGACGTGAAGAGCAAAGGAGGGCAGATGAGAACTATCATCCGTCCGAGGCGGCTCATCATCCTCCGACCCTGCCATCAATGCATCAGCCGGCTCCGAACGAGGCTCCACCGCAGACACCCGCATCCGAGACTGGTCGCGAAGAGCGCCGTGAAAATTACGAATCGGCGCGCAGAGACATAGACGTTGACGAAGATTATGATAACGATGGCGAGGAAGAAAAGCGGATGGAGGGATCCGGTGGACGGAACAGTCCCCAGCATAGCAGCGTGAACGGACAACCTAAAGTGGAAGTCTAGAACTGAGCATGGCTTATCAGCAGATGTAAGCCTCACCCGTCTGATTTCTGGACTTCTCCCCGAGGCTTACACGTGTTGCAGTGTTGGATGGCGGCTTACCTTGTTACAGAGGCTAATGAAACTACTATGATACCCATGGTGCTTTGAGGGTCGAGGACCACATTTTGGTGTATTACGTGTATATGAGTTTTGGAGTGAGTTAAGTGAAGAAAAGAATTGGAGGCGACGTGTGGAGCTTTGGTGGACGGAGTTGATGAAGCAACCTAAGTTTGGGTGAAAGTCTAGATGTGCAGTAAGATTACAAAACGCTCTGTGTCCATATCTACCTACAGTGAACAAAGATTACTAGTGTCTCTATGCCGAGCAAAGGTTTGGGCATGACGAAGAGTTGTCTGTCTCACCAATGATAATTAATAAGTTAATAAGAGACGGCCTACTCTAATGTTGTAAGGTAGATAGGATTATGTAAGCCGGTTGTAGTAACTTTAAGTCCGTTGCCGACCCAAGCAGTTGAGGCAGACACATGTGACATATCCTTGCCCAAAGGCCCCAAGGTAGAAAACTAGGAGCGCATGCCAAACCCCAAACCCCAAACCAGCCAACTTTCAACGCCAAGTCTCATCGTTCAAGATACATCCCCTCCTGCAGTACCTACCCTCCTACCTTACAGACTCCGGGAAAAAAACATTAATGTAGATGCAATGCACGACTTATTCTCCTATCCAATAATACCTGTGACCGAGCCCATCTCTCTTCATATCATCCTCCATCCTCGGCTTTTGGCTGATTGCCAAGTCTTCCAAGCCTTTTCCAAGAGCTTGGCCTCTGCTTGGCTTTCACGTACCAAGACCGATCCCCCCCCCCCAGCTGTTTGCAAAGCCCGCACCAACTGCTCCTCTTCTCTTCTATACCAAGAGTCTTCAAGACCATCCGAAAGTTAAGATGAGGCGAAGACTCGTCCCCGTCCCTCCTTCTTCTATCCTCCGTTGACCTTTGACCTTTTCTCTCCCACCTGTTGTTGTGTCTGTCTACTTGCTTACCACTTCCTACTACTCTGTTGCATTGCTACTCTGCATGGGGACGTCATGATCGAAAAGGCAGCCGCATCTACAGAATCGTCGTTTCATAGGTACAGTAGCACCGAGAACGAACATGGCATTTGCACGCCGGACGTGGACAACTATCCGTTAAGAGCACCAGCCTCAGCGCATCTCCCTCATACCCACAGGACGAAGCCCACCCCAAGCAGCTCACCGCGGAGGCTGCAAGACCCAGAGAAACAGTCATCTGACCACCACTCAGCGCGATTGTATCCCGTGGATACGACATCCCACCCCCAAAGGACATCCTACACCGATGATGATGATGATGATGATGATGGTGACCACGAGGACCAAGAAGATGGTCCGAAAAGGCACGCGGTGTGGATTTTGGTAGGCTTCGTGTCTCGAATTCTTCAACATGCTGTTTACCAATAATGGCCCCCAACAGATCTATCTCTCCACTCTCGCCCCACTCCTCGCCCTTGCCCTGGCCCTCTACACCTTACTTACGGTAACGGTACTCCTGATACTCCTGCCCTTGCGCCTTTGCATGCCAACATTCCCATCACCTAACTCCTTCTACCGCTTTTTATCCCCACCCCCAACCTTTCAACTCCGCCTCATATTCTCGTCTTATGAACAGGATGCCATCAATGATTCGCGGACTCGAAGCATCACCAAGCTTGTCCTCTTCAATGTGGTTGCTCCGTTCTATGCAGGAGCCATAGCTGCAGCGGCTTGGGTGGCCGCAATATTCTGGTCATATACTGCTATTCTGGGAAATCCTGACGGGAAGGAAGAAAGGGATGATGGAAGGGAGGCTGTATTGTCTGTAAGAGGATGGTGGGAGCGATGGTTGGTAAGAGGGTTGGATTGAGTCGACCAAACTAACGAGATAAGGAAGTACGAACATGAACTGGAACTTTGCGGTCCGAGCGTTGACCCGAAATTCCCCATAATGATAGAGGAGGAAAGCGAGTGTCGATATCTCCCTGTTAAAGAGACTGACAGAAGCCTTTGTGTACTATCTTCTTCAGCATATTGCATTCCACTACTTACTGGAGAACAAGACGACTTTTTACCTTTATCGTTTCTTTCATGGCCAGCAACCGCTTCGAGGTCTAAGTATTCCTTACGCATTTGCATGCAGTCTCTTCAGGTAATAACGGCATCTCTCAATGTCTCACACATATACTAATCTCTTCCTTTACAACAACTATCGGCTATGAACAAGTACCAACATTCGCAATTCTTCTGATCGTCTTCCATAAACCCCCATTTCCCTCCTCTCCATCTCCACCTCACCCTTACCAACTCAAAATTCCACCTACATCTATCCTCCTCCCACCCCTGAACCTATCCGCCCAACACTCAACACACACAACATGCAGGGTCTAGATTACTAAACCTTCGGCATCTTCCCAGAGTCCGTAATCGACACTGCATAGGACTAATCTCCGATCAATGAAAAAGTTTTAGGGCCAGTAACCGAGCATGGGATTGGAAGGGCATACGAGCATTGGATTGGCATGGGGTGTATTCCAGAGTCTACTAGACCTATCATCGAGCATTGAATTGGCATGGGCTTATTCGATTGGACCCACTTTCCAAGATAAGAATGGCTGCCTAGGTCTTGGCTCCAAGGGCATTCTTCTTGGCTACCTAGGCAGGGTTAACGTAGGCGTTATAGGGTTAGGGGGTTATCGGGTGATGGGATGGAGCTTGGAAGTCTTGGGCTTTCTGGGGTTTGGGGGGTTTAGCATGGATGAGTTTGTTTTGAGAGGATCAGATGGGAGCAGTTTCTAATGGGTCAGATGTAGTGGCTTTGTAGGATCCGTTGAAAATGATGGTGGTAAGGATAAGAACAGGATGTAGGAAGACGTAGGTAGACGTGGAATAGTATAGTATCTATCACAGGTATTGAGAGTCTAGCTCTAGGGGCTAATCCAATCCAAGTCGCTATGCCTCTCAATGCGTTCGACCGAGTCATGCATACCACTCATACCCTAATTATCTTTTCAAGAAAATCCTGCAACGCCATTCGATGCCAATGCAAATGCAATGATCCCTAATCTATCTTGCCATTGCTCCCAATGCATTTCCCCCCCCCCCCGATGCGTTGCATTATGCGTACCGCACACTCGGCTGTACATACCCATGATTCGGGTACCCGCCTCCCCATGGAGCGCCCCTGCCCTGCTGCCCGCCGCTCATCCATGCGCCATGAGGCACTGGTCCGCCGGCCCATCCTTGGTGCATGGGCGGAATCGTAGGCTGACTGCGGTTTGCTCTTCTCGGCCGCCTGCAGCGTCTGACGATGCAGCTGAGGATTGAGAGGAGGAGAAGTCCGCCTACGCCGGCGGCGATGCCGATTACTAGTTTCTTGTTGTCGTGTATCCAGCTACCGATTTCTTTGGCTGTTGAGGAGCCTTTGCATTGGCCCTGAGGAGAGGTTAGAGATGAAAAATTTCAGATATAAGGGAGAGGATGGAATCACGTTACTGCATTTCCCACCGCCACCACAGGTAGTGCCGTCGAGAAAGTTCTGCTGCATGCTGTAGCATACTCCGGGCCCAAATTCGGGTGAAGCGCATGACAGTTGGCAGCCCTGGCTATCGCAGGCGTAGGTGTCGTTCTTGGCGGTGAAAGAGCCCATGAGCGTCTTGCATTGCTGGTTTCTCGATGTGCATTGCCCGCTCGCGCACTGTAAGCTTTGAGAGCTGTTACCACAGCTTTGACCATCAGGCGCGGACAAATTTGGTGGGCATGTGGCGTTGGTGCCTGAACATGTCTCCTGAGGATCGCAGACGCCTGTACTAGCTCTGCAAACGGTGCCGGCGCTGGCGAATTGGCAGCCGTGGCAACAATTTTCATTTGAGTCGTCGCAAACTGCACTGCCCTTCAACTTGCAGGTCGTGGGATCGCAGCACGTATTGTTGCCGCAGTTCGCAGTGCCACCACAATCGCATTCTTCCCCAGCTTCGACTATACCATTGCCACACTGTTGACCGGTGACAGTCGTGACACCTTGGTTATCGGACAGACAGGAACTCTTGACGCTGTTGCGGCCAAGAGCAGAACAGATATTTCCGAGACTGCAGGGACTGAATTGGGATATGCCTTGAGCAGTGGAGGGGTTCATGATGTACTGTGCTTGAGCATTGCAGGTAGTAGTGCTAAGAGGGCAGCATTGCTGAGCATTGACTGTTTGTTGATTCGCGCATGTCTGGTCGTTGCAATCATGGACGGCTCCGAAAGTGTGGCCGGCCTCGTGCGCAATGACTTGCCACTCCGTGGATGTCTTCGCAACCACATTTGCTCCACTGACAACTTCCCCTGCATTGCTCGACACGTCAGTGACGCAGAGTTGGCCCAACCATGACAGACCGACCTCGGCTCCTGTTTGGCAGGTGGTCAGTAGAGTCCAGTAGGCATTGCTATCATTTCGAGTTCCTCGCCACTGAGAGAACGTATTTAGCCGATCGGTGATGGACACGTTGCCTGCACACGCAGTATTCCATGGTGTTGCAGGGACTGGTGTACCAGGGCATGTTGCGTCGCTCACAGTCAAATTCTTGAGGCCTAGCGAGATCTTGAAAGTCTTTTCGTAGACATTAGAAGCCGAGTTGATCTGAGTAATGACATTGGCGCGTGCGCTCTCGGTGGAATTGAAGGATCCAGTGTATGTGCAATCGGTGACCACTCCGATCAAGGCAACCTTCCGACTGGTAGGACAGCCAGCTGAATTGCCAATGCTGTTCTGCAAATTGACACTGCCTGAATTACCTCCTGAAGGAATACCATTGGTATCAATCTGCCTCTTCCCGAACAAAGAGCTGATAGGAGCCGCTCCCCAGAATCCAATGTCCCGTTTAAGCACTGTTTGTGTGGGATCTGAATTGAATTTCAACTCATGTGACTTGCAGGAGTGCTGAGCTCCCTGCGACCTGCGTAGTTCTTGGTGGCTCATCGGAGCACTTCTGTCAATGTCCGAGTCTCGGAATATAACCATGTATTCATCGTCGCTGTATTCCACGTCGGGATCCAACTCGTGCTTCGTCGACATATAATTGGAGCGTAGCTGGATATTGTGGTGATCGCCCAAGATGGTAAAGGCTCCCTCGAACAGAGGTTTGATGCCGTCTCTTCGAATCATAATCCTTGCCCATCCCATATGCGTCCACGTGCCATCATGGTCCTCGGTCCATGCCTCTCCCTTAAAGACCTTGTGGGCGTGTCGAACAATGGGCTCCGTCCGTACTACCTCACCATCTTGACCAAGGTACTGGACAGAAGCTCCTTCTGGAATAATGTCGTGATTGGGTTCCAGGGTAAGCTTGATCTGCTGTTTCCCTTGGTGCAGGTCAAAGTAGAGGTTGAAATGTGAGTAGGCGTGCACCCGGGCGGACGGTGTTTGGATCTCAGGGTTTTCGACGACAGAAAGGTAACTAAGAGGTTTTCGACTATATGAATGTGCTAGAACAGAATATCAGTCCCCAACTGTGCTATCTTATCCATCCTCTAAGCGTACCTTGCACAGCAGCGAACAAAAGGCACAGAAGAGTAATACCCCTCCCTATTCGCCATGGTACGTTCATCATCTAGAGAGAGGAGCAACAGTGCAAGACTGCGCCGAGGTATATCGATGTAGCGACTGTGGAGTCGAGATCATTAACAGAAGGTTGTTTTCTGATGCGCGCAAAGATTCTAGGTATGGGATAAGGATATGGATGGAGATCCGGCCGTTACAGATGATCTATTCGAAGTCTTGAGAGTGGCAGTGGGAGTCGTCAGCACCGGGGAGGATGGGTTCTTGGCCCCGTATGGGTGCTGACCCGAGGTAGGCTAGCGCAGTGAAGAACGGAGAGACAGTACCTTAGTCAAAGCTGTCTACCTTGGAACAAATTGGACGGGAGTCAGTTTTGAAACGCAGCTCAGATGACGGCGTAGTAGTGAATGATGAAACGTAGGATTCAAATGACTTTGGTGACAAGTGAGGGACAGGGTGGGGACTTGTAGGGATTGAAGTTCTGGAGGCCATTATTATTCAGGAGACTGCTCTGTTGGTTATCGTTCTTCGCTTCTAGCCTTCTAGGTAGGCGCCCGATCTACCCGTGGCCACGCTTCGAGGGTCTCCAGGGTCTCCAGGGTTGCTAGTACTACCAACAACTACCTTACCTTACCTTACGGTACCTACAGGCTACTGTAAGGTAGCTTACGAACCGTGGGCCTGAGACTGCCCTAAAACCCCAACACCAACAATCCAATCATGAGACCTGAAAGCCGCGTCCCACCTTGCATATTGCATGCATCACCACGAAACTTGATCCCTGACCAACTGGTGCTCCATGCATTACTGTGCAATAGACAAATGCAACTTGTCCTTTTCATCTGACATGCGCCGTCATCATCGCATGCTCACTCATCTTACTTTTGCATCAAACATGTGCTCTTAGAATCTTTGGTATTAGTCAATTGGAATTTAAGCATACATCGCCACCATTGCCTGAAGCGCGGGGTCATAGTCAGGAAATAGGCGTTAGCCACCAGATAGACCTTCCACACATTGACCTTCCTATTTCTTTCGTGATGCCTGAACAGTCTCGATGATCCTGTCTACCACGCTTGGGTCCGAGAGCTACAAGCACCGTTAGTACTGGCATTATGTACGAGCATTTGCCATCACTCACAGTTGAGGTATCTCCCAACTGGTCTTCCTCCCCAGCTAGAATCTTCCGCAGTATACGTCTCATGATCTTACCCGAGCGAGTCTTTGGCAGGTCGTCGACGATGAAAATTGCTTTTGGTGCTGCGAAAGGACCAATCGATTTCCGTACTTGCATAATCAGATCTTTCTTGACTTGATCCGTCGTCTCGTTACCTTCTTTCAGCGAGACAAAGGCATTGACAGCTTGGCCCGACAGCTCGTCGTTGATACCCACAACCGCTGCTTCTCCAACTTGATCTACGGAGTGTCAGCAATCGATTATCCTGAATTAGATACAGCCACTTACGATGCTCAATCAAAGCGGCTTCGATCTCGGCCGTCGACAGTCTGTGCCCAGAAACATTGACGACGTCGTCAACACGACCGCGGATCCAGTAGTATCCTTCGTGATCTCGGCCAGCCCCATCGCCAGTGAACTATGAAACGTCAACGCATGAATGTTGTCTGATTGGGAAAAACTCACGTAATAGCCTTTGTACACGTTAAGATAGGTGTCCATGTAGCGCTTGTGGGCACCCCAGACAGTGCGCGCCATGCTTGGCCATGGCTTCTTGATAGCCAGAACACCTTCCACATCGTTGCCGTGAATCTCTTCGCCAGAAACCGGGTCGATAATCGCGGGCTCAATGCCAAAGAAGGGCAACGACGCACTTCCGGGTTTCGTGGGAGTAATTCCACCCAGTGGTGTTATGACGTGGGAGCCAGTCTCGGTTTGCCAGTAAGTCTGTAGGATTAGCAGCTGCGCTTCTTCATGACGGTGGGTGCATGACTCACATCAACTACATGAGCTTCGTTCTTGCCAACGATTTCAAAATACCACTTCCAGACTTCAGCAGCGATAGGCTCGCCCACTGAACCCAACACTCGAAGGTGCTTCATAGGCGACTTCGCATGTGAATCGCCAGCTCGTTTGAGCAGCCTTAACGCCGTAGGGGCCACGTAGAATTGCGTGACCTGGTGCTTGTCGATGACCTCCCAGTATCGAGAGAAGTTAGGATATGCTGGGGTGCCTTCGAAAACGACAGTGGCAACACCGAGCAACAGAGGGGCATACACGACGTAAGTGTGTCCAGTGATCCAGCCAACGTCACCACCGCAGAAGAATTTGTCGCCGTCGTGAATATCGAAGACATACTTCCCGGTGGCTGCTGCTCCAAGTAGATATCCAGCTGTCGTATGCATGACACCCTTCGGCTTGCCTGTCGATCCGGAGGTGTAGAGCAGGAACAGCGGGTCTTCTGAGTTCATTGACTCGGGAGCGATGTAGCTTGGGTATTTCTCGGTCTCTTCGTGCCACCAAAGGTCTCGGCCTTCTGTCCAGTTCTTTGAAAGGTCGGCCCCAGTGCGCTTGAAGACCAAGCAGTGCTTAACATCCGGGCATTGCTTGAGAGCGTCATCCACAATCTTCTTGGTGCCGATAACCTTACCGCCTCGCCTGCCTTCATCGCTAGTGATGACGACCTTTGAGTTGGCATCTATCACGCGGTCTCTAAGAGAATCCGAAGAGAAACCTGCGAAGACTACGGAATGGACGGCACCTATACGGGTACAGGCAAGGAAAGAAATCACGGCTTCAGGTACCATGGGTAAGTAGAGAGCGACCGTATCCCCCTTCTTCACACCCATCTGCTTCAGCACGTAGGCGAGCTTCGATACCTCGCGGAGAAGCTCTCCATAGGAAATTATGCGTCCGTCACTTGGCTCGTCTGCCTCGTAGATGATGGCTGGCTTGTCGGGATTCTTGAAGGCATGGCGATCAACGCAATTGTATGAAGCGTTGAGCCTGCCCTCGAGGAACCATGCATTGTCGCCATTGGCAAAGGATCCGGTATGTACGGTTTGGAAGTCCTTCTCCCATGTAAGGAGGTCTCTTGCCATCTTGCCCCAGAACTTGTCTGGGTTGTCAATCGACTCCTTGTACAACTCCTTGTAGTGTTCCAGCGAGTCCAGATGGGGCTTTGAAGGATGCTTGCTGTTTGAGGTCAGCGGAAGCTATGTATACGAGCATGGATGCTCTAATTACTCAAGCATCGCTTTGGGGACATGGTAGGTATCTGGATTCCAGCATTAGCAGGATCACCTATTGTTGTGTTTACCCGCGTACTTACCGACGTTCTGGGCCTCCACCACCACCGGCTGGGGCTTTACGTCACCTTCGCTCATGGTCGCTGAGGTGAATGCTGTTGTGTTTTGGCAGTTGAATCAATTTGCGACTCGATGCAGTGCGTGTGACGGTATGGGATAAGGGATGTGGTAGAGAGAAAAGTCAAGGTACCAAAGACTTCAAGAAGTCGCCGGAGGGGGGCATGCGGGCTTGGCCTGTATGACCAAGCATGCATGCAGAAATCTGGAACACGATAGTGGCCAATGGATTTCAATTCAGTAGGCGCCATTTTCACAGCCACGCACCAGCCGGAGGTGCGGGGGTCGTTGTGAGGTTCCGGAAGAAAGGAGGGGTCCCGAATTTGTATCCTTGGAGCCAAGCGGAGCATTGGACCGATGACGATGGCGCTCGAGAAGGTAATGCTCCCTGGCTCTGGGTGTCCGATTTGTGCCACCAACTCCTATGGGGATCTGATACTAACCTACACAGCTTTGAACCATTCTATCTCATCAGGCATCTTGCCGGAACAGGGACTTGTCTCGAGAAGTAAGGCTGCACGGCGGATCGCTGTCAAATTGACTTCCGAGCTCCAATTGGTCAATGGTTTTTCACTTTCCACGCGACCCGATCCAGATTAAGCAACTATAAATACAAATCAAATCCATGACCATGTCATATGACGCATGCTTTCATCCTTCCAGACCTTCACAATAACAGTACTGTGATCCTGCATCGTGATTGCCTAAATCCCCCCCATCTCTCGCTAGATCATCGCCCCTCGCTGCCTCCGTCTTCGTGCTCTTCCCTTGCCAGCATAAGTCTCTTCTTGTTCTGCTGTTCAAGAAGCATCAGTTGCATCTGGTAGTCATCCAATGCGTAACTGTGGCCCATCCTGGCCGTCTCATACAACTTCTCTCCTCCAAGCCAAGTCTGTTGCACTTCTCCCTCATCATTCAGGATAACAAAGTCGGCTTTCCGCCCCACTTCAATGGCTCCTCTCTCTCGGTCGTTCATGAGGCATGCAACGTTCTCGGATGCACATCGAACTGCTTCAGCTAGGGAACAGCCGCTCCATATCTTGAGATTTCGTACGCATTCTTCGACGGTAATGCAAGAGCCAACGAAGGTATCAGTCCCTTCGATCGTGACCTTGTTCATACTCTTTCGTCGCGGGTAAGGAAGCTTAGCAGATCCTGGGTAGATTCCGTCGGGCAATCCTACTAGCTCAATAGCGCTACTTATGAGGATACACCTTTCTCGATTTGCGCGAAAGGCCATTGTCAGCGCTGCCGGATGTAGGTGAATCCCATCAGCTATAACGGAGAAGTAGGGAGCTACTCGTGATGAGACCAAGCCTGTGACTCCAGGTGACTTGTGCGAAAAGGCGTTCATTGCGTTGTACACATGCGTCAACATTGTTGCGCCAACTGTGAGAGCTCTCATGCCAGTGTCGTAATCCGCTGCAGTGTGTCCCAGGGCAACTACAATACCTCGCTGTGTGAGACGTGGGATAAGCTCCTGTGAATTGCCCAGTTCTGGTGCTAGGGTGACCATCTTCAGAGAAGACTGAGCTCCATCATCGCCGTAGGTCGACCTGACAGAGGATTCTGCAGGAATCTGCATAAGACTTGCATCTGCATCGTAGTGTTAGCTCTGGAACCCTATGATGCGAAGCAATTACCATGTACTCCTTTCTTTAGGGGATTGAGCCATGGACCTTCACAATGAGCCCCGAGTAGATCAGCACCTCCTGCGAAAGCTTGAGGCTTGAGATGCGGTAGGATCTGTCACCCCTTGGTCAGACGATGCGGGTCTTCCTTCATCGCTTTTGAGGGCATTGAAAATCCATACCTTTTGATATAGATCAATGCTCATGGTTGGGAGCGTGACATAGAATGCACCAACTCCTTTCGAGACAAGATGCCTTGAGACAATCTCAAGGTGATTTACATAACTCCGAGAGTCTTCGAAGGTAGTAAAATGCCCGCCCAAGCAGCCATTTATCTGTAATTCTTGATAAGCAGGTGCCACGACATAATTCTGCAAGTCAATAACGCTCATTGGGTCCTCGTAAGGCTCGGAGACAATGTATCCAGTGTGCAAGTCCACATAGAAGTCCCGTGATGTCTCCTTCCCACGAGTACAGACTCTCGCATTGGTGAAGGCTCGGATGCTTGCCATGGCGGGTTAGGTATTGCCCAGAACCTAACACTTGTGGAGGAGTAGACACAAGAGATGGGAAGGGTTCAGAGCCCAAAGGCCCACTGAAAGTGGAAGGTCAAGCCCAGTGCTCTTGGTCACTCCAGATGGTCTAGAATACTTGTAGGGAGCGCGAGCAGCCTCAGCCATATACAGGGCGAAAACAGGAAGATACCGTAAGAGAGGAATACAGCTCAGTACACAGGAGATTCGATCGTAATCCCACGGAGACAGCGAGATGCCACGCAGACCTGCATAAGGTAAGGGTCGTGGTAAGAGCTTGATAGCTACGATCATCACTAGCATGGCGTCCAATCATTGACCCATACTTGGCAGAACGGCCAGCCATGCCAATCGAAAAGCTCATCCGAGCCAGTATCCGTCTTGTCGAGACACGCCTCGTGGGGCTTTCGAACCCCCAAATTTGATGCTAGTCGTGGACGGGGAGGCGGGAAGAGAGGAAGAGTACCTTAACGCAGGCAGGTATGCACAATGACGCACGATCAACGAGAGATTAGCGCCCGGAACGCGCATAGTATGTTGTTCCTTGGCGATTTTCCTGAGAACTGGCTCTCTCTTCACACATTGCCCTTTCCAAGCCATTGGAAGGCATTCAGGGATACTTTTGCCATTTACGTCCGAAACTTTTGGTGTGCTTTGTGTGAGCCACGTTGACCCCTATGCTTGCATAGGCGCTCTACTCATCATGTCTCAACAACAGCAGGTGAGTCGGACTAGAGCCCCGTACCGTGATCGTGTCCTTTGACTAACAATCTTTCCTTTCAAAGCATGCACCGGGCGGCTACTACAGCGGGAAGAATAAGATTCCCGATATCAAGACCTTCGTTCAAAACCTTGACAGAGACAAGAAGGACAGGGATGCTAAGCTTGAGGAGCTCCGCAGACTTGAGCGACAACAAGGTCAGGCCGGTGCCAGTGATGTCAAGCCACACACAGAAACCAAGGCTGGCAAAGCTGGCACTCTCAAGACAGTTCACGACCCTACCACCCAGCAGGAGGTCCAGATTGAAGATGTGGACAAGGACTTCATGAAGGCTGTAGAGGACCCTCAGCTGTCGGTACCAAATGCAAATCTTGGTAAAGACACCACCGTCAAGACTGACGCTTCGCAAACCAACCCCGAATATAAACACAATCAGGACATAACAGCCCCTCCTGACCCTGTAGCTGAAGGCAGTACTTCAGATGTTCCCATACATGGAGAGAAGACCAACATACTGTTCCATCCCACACCTTCAGTCAGCTATGAGCCAATGTTTGCAGCGTTGGAGACCAGGGCTTCGGGCTTGTGCATCGGTGTGTTTGTTGCTATCGTACTCCTCGGGAAAATGTTTGGGGCTTCTTTGAAAGGCTTAATTCCCACTGCTATGTGCATTGTTTCTGGTATCTGGCTCTGGATGAAGGAAGTCATTCGCAGCGGCAGGGAGGTTGAATGGTCGAGTGAACAGTCCCGAGGTGAAACTGTAAGTGATCTAAGCCAGCAAATGGCGCAATGAGAGTCAGGTCTGACGAGTGCAGGCAACTGCAAATCTCCTTCCCGAATCCGTCGAATGGATGAACACCTTACTGGGAATTGTTTGGGGCTTGATAAATCCAGACATGTTTGCTTCAGTCGCAGATACTCTTGAGGATGTGATGGGAGCATCAGTGCCTGGAATAATAGAGAATGTGAGGGTGGCAGAAATCAACCAGGGCAACAATCCCATCCGAATTCTAAGTCTCCGCGCACTCCCAGACACCCATGTCAGGGATCTCCAAGAGAGTATACACAAAGCGAACAAGAAGAACAAGGATCCCCAAGAGGCTGCTGCCGATGAGGAGGGAGGTGACTACTACAACATCGAAGCATCGTTTGCGTACCATGCCAAGCCCAGTGATGCGAAAAATGCATCATCAAAGGCGAAGAACATGCACATGCAGCTTGTGTTCTACCTTGGTGTCAAAGGCCTCTTTGGTGTCCCGCTACCAATCTTTGTCGAATTGCAGGGCCTGGTAGGCACAGTAAGACTACGGCTTCAGATGACTCCCGAGCCACCATACCTGAAGAACCTTACGTTTACTCTCATGGGTCTGCCTCAAGTTCAAGCGGGGTGTATACCTATGGTCGAGAAAGGAGTTAACATCTTAAACCTACCTCTGATTTCAAACTTTGTCAACTATGCCATTGGGGCTGCGGCGAGCATGTATGTTGCTCCAAAATCCATGTCGATCGATATGGGTGCGATTCTGCAAGGTGATGAGATTGCGAAGGACACCCTCGCATTAGGTGTTTTGTGGATTCGAATCCATCGAGCCATCGGTCTGAGCAAACAGGACGTGCGTGGAAGTAAGGGTGGTGGATCAGACCCATATATTACACTGACGTTCTCGAAATATGGCAAGCCAATGTATTGTACACGTGTGATTACTGACGATCTGAACCCCATCTGGGAGGAGACTGCAGCGTAAGTTGGCCGAAGTCTTCAGCAGTGTACCAATGCTAATTTTTATAGACTGCTCGTAAATCCAGAATACATCAAAGCTGATGAGCAGCTCAGTGTGGAACTGTGGGACTCTGATCGCTCAAGCGCTGACGATATCGTGGGCAAGGTCGAGCTTTCCATGCAGAAGATGATACAGCATCCGGGCAAAATGTATCCACAAGTATCGAAGCTTTCCGGTATGGAGGCGGATAGCGAAATGCCCGGAGAGCTGCACTGGGAAGTTGGGTATTTCACCAAGCCAAAATTCAGACCCGCTTTACGAACCGACGGCAAAAATCACGATCTGCCCGATCCACTCAAAGACAAACCAGAACTCCAAGACGAGAAGGGTTCTCTGAATAATCCTGATCAGGATGCGGTGGCACATACACCACCGGACCCGCTATGGCCCAGTGGCATTTGCAGCGTCGTCATCCACCAGATCGTCAATCTGGAACTCGAGAATATTCAAGGCAGCGATGGCAATAGAAAGGGTAGAGAATACGAACCTGCCAAGCCTGCTGGGGAGAGCACAGAAGAAGTGAGCAAAAAGCTGCCGAGCAGCTACTGCACCATTCTTTACAACGACCAGCTGGTAAGTATTTTTTGGAAATCACTCCTCTCGGATCACTGATGTTTGGTTAGGTATATCGTACTCGAGCAAAGGTCGTCAGTAGCAAGCCGATCTTCAATGCTGGAACTGAAAGGTTCATACGTGATTGGAGGTCCCAGATTGTTACAGTTGCTGTCCGTGACCAGCGTTACAGACAACATGACCCAATCTTAGGCGTTGTACCACTGAAATTGTCGGACATACTCCAGACCAGCTCGCAAGTCACTCGATGGTATCCGCTTGACGGCGGTATTGTAAGTATATCCTCCTTCAATTGCGGTCAGATTCTCACTTATTGTGTTAGGGCTTTGGTCGAATAAGAATCTCTTTACTGTTCAGAGCTATTGAGACTCGTCTGCCACCAAATATGCTTGGATGGGACGTTGGCACCTTTGAATTCCTTTCAGACAGGATTTTGGCGCTCAATTATCACAAGAATGCAAAATTAAAGATGAGGACAGGTGGCAGTGTTGGCCAGATCGGCAGAACCCAATGTCAAAAACTTGCTGAAGGAGACGGTGTGTTCTGGGACATTGCAAAAAAGGACGGCAAAAACAATGTGCGACTGCCCGTTAAATTTCGCTATCGATCCCCTGTGGTTTTCGAGTTCCATCAGACCGGGAAACGAGGCGCCTCAGCCTATGCCACTATCTGGCTGCATCATCTGGTAGACAATACGGAGACTGACATTAATATTCCCATATGGACTACTAAGAATGGGGCCCGCTTGACACAGAATTATATCACCGAAGAAAACATTCGCGCCAAGGAGGTTCCTGGTCTTGAAGATCTGGAAGAGGTCGGCCGACTACAGTTTCGATGCCAATTCAAAGCCGGGACTGACGAAGATCATGAGCGCTTCGTAGTTGATAGCGATAGTCGTGAGACTTTCGAGACCTGGGAAGCTTGTCTTGCCGAAGGCGTGCGTGACAAGCGCGTGAACAAGGAATTACCACCAGCAGTTGAAGAGTTGCACGATAAATCGCTAACGGAGGGTCGCGATGTACTCAAAGAGGCTGATCCTGAAGAGCGCAAAAAGTGGCTAGCCAAAGATGGCCAAGATTGGAGTGGTGCTTTCACACATGATCCGAAAGCGTATATGGACTCTAAAGGCCGCAAAAGAGCAGAGCCCGGCGTCGACAAGCCCGTGCATGATCCTCATGTTCCAAGTGACGACGATGACGATATCGATGATGACAGCGACTCCGATTCTGACCTGGGTGTGCAGGATGCCGAAAACAAGGCTTCGGGAAAGGACACGAATGGCTCTACAGGGGGAACGACCATAAAGGAGGATGAGAAGAAGAGGGAGATAGCGAACAAGAAGACGGAGAAAAGGCACAATAGGGGTCTGCTGCAGTGGAAACCTGTCAGGGTAAGCGTTCTTCGTTCTGCATGGGTGGAACGGGGCTAATTTTCGCTCAGAACCTTGCCTTCGCGAAAGACCAGACCAAATTCTCGATCAAGAAGGTGCAGAACAAGCTTACTGGAGGCTTGAGCGGGAGGGAGCCTGATGTGGAGACCGAAATATGAGCTCTAAGAGCTGCTTCATTGCTTGCGCTTTTATATTTCAATGGTCAAGCCTTGTGCTAGTATATATCAATAGGAGCAGAAAGCATGTAACAACATTGAATCAGAGGAACGTCTTCCTTTCTGATCCTGCAGCGTGCTCAGCATCTCGAATACTATGTTATAACCCAACGGTGGGGTACTCGTAGTCCGGCTCAGCCTTACGAGGTATGACCAGGCAAGCTTCCACCTCTAGCAGCTTTTCTCAAACCTACCTTGATCCTTTGTTTCAATACTTGAAACCACGTGAGACGACCATGGACGACCCGGAACCCCAATCTCAACCCAGTGAGGCAGAAACCCCAGGCCAAAAACAAGCTCGCCTCCGCCGCGAGCGCCGTGAAGCCAAGATAAAAGCCGGAGGTTCATCACGGTTAGAGAAGATCACCAACGTCTCTGGAAGACAAAACCTACCTGGTACGCCATCTAAAAGCCCTATGCTATTCCGAGAAGCTAATGCTGGGAGAAGATTTCACACCGCCCGCAGCCTCTCCACCCTCCTCCTCCAACTTGCATCCCGACCCCGATGAAGTCGACCTCTCTACCCATTCCTCCGCCGCCCGCACTCCAAACACATACCCAAACCCAAATCGAAACAATGCGGGGCCAACAGAGGCAGATATCCGCGCTCTCCTCCGCAGCGGCGCCCCTCAGCCCGGTAATGATAGCGGGCAACAACAAGGCGATGAAGACCCAATGATGAAGATGCTACAGCAGTTGATGGGCGGTTTGCCACCAACAGGAGATGACGGCCAGCCAGGCGAAGGAGTGCAAGGCGGATTACCGCCCGGTTTAGCAGCTATGTTGGGCGGCGGCGGCATGCCAGGTATGCCAGGTATGGGCGGCCCACCAGCACAGCAAAACTCCACATACGCCTACCTCTGGCGCATCATCCATGCTCTCTCCGCCCTGATACTGGGGGTCTACATAACGCTCACCTCGCATGCTTTCAACGGTGACATCTCAAGAGGGGGGATCACGGGTGCAGGGCATGAGGGGGGAATCAACGTATTTTGGGTGTTTGCCACGGCAGAATTGGTGCTGCAGAGTTCGAGGTTCTTCCTTGAGAAAGGGGGAGGGAGTCAGCTCGGAGGATGGATGGGAATGGTGGCCGGGTTTTTGCCGGAGCCGTGGAAGGGTTATGTAACATTGGCGGCGAGGTATAGTGGGATTTGGAGTACGATCGTTGAGGATGGGATGGTTGTTGTTTTCATTGTCGGGGCGGTGGCTTGGTGGAAGGGTGCTGTTGGGTAAGATATAATACACTACAAAGGATAATCCTATGAATCAGTACTTCTACGCAACAGATCATGCCAACCTCTTAGGGGCTGGTTGACGAGATGTCAAAAGTAAGACCTGGGACGTTCGTCGAGAGAATGATGGGCGCAGAGTCTCCGAGTGTCGCTTGTCCGCTGCAAAGTCTACAAAGGTCACTTCGGAAGCTGCCTCCATAGCCTGTCGTCGCTCTTTCGTCGTCGAGACATTCCTCAGAACCTAGCCTTACCCTTCCCAGCCTCTTGCTGAATCCAAAGTATCTTCTGGAACTATTAAAAGGCTAGGGCACTTTGGACATTCCGCTGCAGAAGGCTAACAATGGTGATCAGCCGATGGTGCAAATCACCTTCTTGAGTACCGCGGTGGCAATACAATGATGACCGTAATTCCTCCGAAACTTTGCGGAGATGTCATGGCGAGGAACACTCTCGAGCGTAGAATGTGCATCCATCAGCAGGTAGTTTAGCGGACTAAGGAACTCCCGAGCAATCATGTGAGAATGAAAATCATCTTTATTGAGCCTGTGCCCAGGTTGATCATCAGCCGATCGAGTCCTCGGGTCTCATGCAGCTCCTTTCAGTCCGGTAAATCGTGAAACCGCTCGTGTGCGAGCATAGCGTAAGGCGGCATCACTGCACCACAGATGCTGCACGAGTCTCCAGCGTCCTGCATTTGTTCGTCACTATCCCATTCGTCTTTCCCCCGTAAGCTCTCTTGCGTGAATGTTCGAAGGTCCTCTGATCCAAGAGGAGGGTGCTCCAGGGGGTCTTGCTGAGCAATCTCGTCCTCTATTCGATCATCGCCGTCATCTGGTATTCGCTGGTCGTTGAAAGCATTTGAAGGGGCAATGTCCACATCCTCGACCTTCCATTCTCTGAGCACATCGTCTTGTCTCCTAAACATCCTGCTGATGTCGCGGCCAGCACCGTCCTTGCCATCACTAGCGGTCAGTGACATATTTGTTGCACAGACATTGACCAAACTCAGGTTCCATTCAGACTTTTCTGGGTGAAGTTTGCGGAACAGTGGCACCAGAGTCTCTTCGACCAGCCTATTCGCTAGTACGTCCACGCTGTGAGCGAAGCTGAACACAAAGATTGGCATATTTGTGGATTTAGACATGCGCTTGAAGCTTCGAGAGCGTGTCCCATCAGGGTTCAGAGGAGGTCGAGGGCGAGTGGATAGGCGTAATATCTTCGGGTGAGCAATCCATCTGCGAGGTGTGGTGGCACTGTCTACCTGGACTGGAGCATCATCTTCTTCTTCGGATGTTATCTCCATATCGTCCTCGTCCAGTGCAGAAGTGAGATCTAGCCGCATCCTTTTGATAAGGCTTGTAGAAAGCATCTTTAATTCCTTTGCAATGTGCTCGATCTCGTCAAGCCTGAGGTAGCTGTCTTCCTATCCATCGTATTAGCAGCGTGCAAACAGTGCGAACCATGATTGACTGACGATGCTGATCTGCTGAGGCACTTCTTTAGCTTTCGCTACTTCAGCGTCATCCACACCGTTAATCAACCCCCAGACTTTCTCGCCCAGGTCTTTGGGCACGCCCGGACCAGTGAGCAAGCGACCCAGTAGCTCTGGTCCTATGCCATCGAGTGTACGGACATCTCGGACTTTCACGCTCTCCTTTGTGGGACCATAAACGAGGCCAGCAGAGAAGGCTGCCGGACGTCCGAGCACATGGTTTCGAATTTTCTGAGCGGTCTTGAAACCGATGCCTGGAATCTTACCGATGTCGTGGTCATCGATGAATTTAGTAACATTGCTCTCACTTTTCCCAGGCTGGGGATTGTAAGGCGGTACGAGAGTTGTCTGGCCTGTGGGCTTGTTCACGTTGCCAACCAACTTCGAGATAAGCTTATTAGTGCTTATGCCTACAGTAGAAGTATATCCCTTCTGCTCATCCAATCGATGCCTCAAGTGCTGAGCAAGATGAGAGCCGAGCCGGAGGCGGAGTAAGAGGTCTTTGTCATCATTACAAGTTGGTTCAACTGCTGAAACTGCAGCAACTTCGGAAGATTGAAACGCTACGGGAAATACATGACCAAATACGTGGGAGGCATCGAAAGAGAAGCCGACGGTAGGATCATTACGGTCAAGATGGAAGAAGGAAGAAGCGAGGTTGTTGTAATTCAGAAGCGCGGCGTTGTAATCGATAATGTCAGTCACGTCCATAAAGACCTATTCCCTGACTTAGCCCGAGCACACATCTATGTCAATTCGTCTCGTAGGTAGCAGAAAAGTCATCGTGATCCTCGGGTCGACTTGCAGTGTGCTTGGCAACGAACAAGGTAGCAATTGACCGGGTATGTTTGGGCATACCTTACTCGAGAGGTAAGATGACTACCGGTAAGGATTCGATGGTCCATCGGTTTGTGCGCATCACTGTAATTGGAGCTGACACAGCGCAAGTTTGAGAAGCTTTCATATGTACATTGTGTTATCCGCGAGGTAATGAAGCGAAACACTTACTTCATCGAAACCGAGTCTCTCGACCTTGTTACTCCACGTATAGCCCCTCAAGAAGTTATAGTTGTCCTTGGAAGCGTTACGAAAGCGTGTCAGGTCCTCGCCTAAGACGATGATCACATCAGGGCATTGTTTGCGAGCTTCGCGTACAAGCTGCAGCTTGTATAAACCCCTTCGGCGGGCTTCGTAATTGCAAGTGACGATGATCTGTTTTTGTTGTACGGCGAACGGCAAAGACTTCAGCTTCGGATCTTCCCGTTCAAAGACGGCGGCATAGAAACAATCTTTGAATTGGCCCGGTCAGTTTGGGGTCCTGGAATATGACTGAGTGTACAAACCGTAGTCCTATTGAGGCAGTCAGATGCTAGTATGCCTAGAACGTTGGTAGGATAAAATGCCTCGGATACATTCATTATTATGGGAATTGTGTATGCTTACGAAGTGTATAATTATCCTTCCATCGTGCCTTTTCGGGGCCGCAACTTGCATATTGACCGGGTGGGTATCATTGTCAAACGGGCCTTTTTCCCCACAGCGTAGTACCCGGCTGCTGTGATATGCAGCCACGAGTCCCGATGACGAAGCACTACTACGAAGACAGTGTACGAGTTCGGAGGCGAAGATTTATTCCAGATGTGAGGCAGCCTTGCATGACATTGATGATTGGCGATACTGATGTCGGTTAGAGTAAGTTATCAATAATAAACATGCCCTGCCAGCTTACGTATTGTTGTTACCGGAAAGCGGCGTCCAATCAGCGAGATGGTTGTGTTGGTTCAAGAAGTTGGCCCTTCGGTCTCGGCGTTGGGAGGATGGGCGAATTTGTGTCTATTTTGGGGCCTAGATTGGGAGTGAGGGAGTTAGATAGTCAGCGAAGTCGGCGCTGGCCGTCGATCGTGGGGAACGAATCATCAATCAGCAATCAAACAACTCGAGACGGAAAATCCTCTCCAATCAGAAGCTCCCTTACTCGTGTCATTACCTTACTAACCTTACTACGGCGCCATCTTAATGATCTCGACCCATCACCTCGTGCCCCTTAGCCCCCCTAGCCCCCTTAGCTCCCCTTAGTACTCACATGGCGCCTCCCTGGTCGTCCATCAGACTTCAGTTCATTCTAACCGTGCCGTTAATTCTTGCATAGTTATCGCTATTCGCTGCTAATCTTGCATCTTGCCTCTTGCCTCTTGCCTCTTACCCAGTTATCCTCTCACCCATCCCTACCTACTCCGTAGTCCTAACCTTTTAATGAATATTAATCTAAAGCTAGTTATTATCTCTTCTACTCTACATATTCTCCCTCCAAGTTTTATTCCTGTACATAACGTTCCATTTATTCCTACCTTCCATTCCTTTCTCATAGCCGCTCTCCTTCGGGCTGTACTGCTTACTTGTCCCTTAACACTGCCACCTCCCCAGCTCTTGCCATCATTCCTCTCAACCAATCCCTCCCTTCTCCGCCTGAGCTACCAAACTTCTCTGTCACACTTCAAGGCAGCAGTCGACATGCTTGTCCTGCCCATGCGCTCGCCGGAACCGAGCCCAAGCCGTCAAAGCAGAGACACATACACAACCTGTCTGCCGGCAAGACATACAGAATCATCTCCGCAAACATTCGAACTCAGACGGCAACTGGCCGGCGCCATGCTATCTGTAATGCCATCGACAACACCATCTGCGCCGAAAAGGCCAAAGCTGTCCCTACAAACCTCGATAGCGCCGACCTTCGCCACATCTACCACCGAGTCACCTACACTCCGCAACACTAAAGCAAATTCATTCGAAGGCCCACCTCCTACGCCATCCTCTGCCATACAACCTCAGATTCAGTTCCCATCTTTCCCAACTACCTTGGCTCCATCGTCCGCCACCCACTCGCCCTACCCACACGATGCGCCCTACATTCTTCCCATCGGCACTCACAGCATCCTCCGCAATAGCCCCTTACCTAAGCGCCTTCATTCGGCTACATCAGCACGAGGCAAGCGCATGTTCCCGCCAGTGAAGCGAGTATCGTTTAAAGAGTCGCTGGTAGAGGTTGCGCCCATCCCAGTCACAGATGACGTCTGTGATGACGAAGCCGATGCATCCTCGACAGAGGAAGAACACCGCAGACGACGAGAAATCATCGAAGCTGAAGACGGGCATGCGACCCCAACTCATGGAAAGCGCAAGCGCAGAAGAGACTGGGTTTGGCGGCCGATGGAAGATGATGTACTGGCTTCCTACGACAATGGCCAGTCAAATAATGCCATCAACCCTGCAGCGTGGCAGCTGCCGGCTACTTCCAACACAGAGAAGGCTGGAGCTGGCGTCAGCAGCCCTCTAGACCTAGAAGACAGCTCCTCCATTAGAGAGGCCTCATCGAGCCAAGACTCGGAAAGACCCAAAATATCATGATGTCACGACATTGAACGAAATTACGAGCAATATTGCATTGATACCAAGAAATCAACGCAACTTCCAAGATATGTTAGAGATATCTGATATATGAAAACAACTTACGCTGTATATATCCACACCTAAATTGATGTAAATTGTGTGCAAAGGAATCATTAGTCATTTCCCATAATGAGACATGTACGATGAACTTCGATCATGCTTCTCCAAAGCTAGCTGATCTAGTCTACGCTACCAGCAAATGCTCAATGCTTTTGCACTGCTTCTTCGCAATACCAAAACTAATTATGTACATTTACGGTGTCGATCTACTCATAGCGATCAGGCGCTTCACTCCCACCTAACAATGTATGTCAGTCAAACCTGCACAGTCACAATATGAGGGAGAAGGTTACTCACCATCCAATTCCCACACTCATCAGTCTTGTTCGTCATGATCTCCACATGTATCGCCTGTGCCTGCTCAAAATCCCTGGCCTGAACCGCTTGTGACAACTCAACCATGCTTTGGACTGTATCTTCCTTCAGAAGGTCTTCGTTGTTGAGGTGATCGAAGAGAATGTTCAATCTTTTCTCTGTGTCGTTTACCTGTGCTTTGAAGGTAGACGGTGCTTTTGATTTGACACGCTGCATATCGTAGCTGAGGATCTCAAAAATGGGTTGCGCGCTGGAGGGGATATGGGAGCGATCTCCAGGAGCTAGACGCTTTTAGCATTTTTCGGTTGAAGCAGACTGTTTGTGATAAGACTCACGGTATCTTGGTAGTGGAGCAGATTTGCGTTGAGACTGAGAAGTCCCCGGCCGAGAACCCTGCTGGGGCGCTTGCGGTGCACAAGAGGGTGGCCCTGCTGGTGGGGATGCCCCGGCGGAAGTGGGGGGCTGCTGTGGTGCTTGTTGCTGTGGCGCATTATAAGTTTGTTGCGGAGCGTATGGGTTGGAGGGCGGCGGCCCTTGTCGGTTGGGCCCACGTATCATTGGAGGTTCTTGCTGACTTGCGGAAGGAGGTGGTTGTGCTGGAGCATACCGATTACCGGGTGGCGCGGCAGATGGTGGAGGATTATAAGGCGATGGTCCCCGGGGCATAGGGGCCTGTTGTTGGACAGGCAAGTTCGACGAAGGTTGCTGTGGTGCGTATGTGTTTGCCACAGATGACGGCCTTTCAGGCGGCGGGTATTGTGACATACTTGTGGATGGTGAGGACATTCTTGGGGGCGGCCCTGCAGACCCTTTAGGGGGCGGACCAAGCGGTGGCATCGCTTTTGAAGGTGCTCCAAAGGGTGGGCCTGTGGTAGGCTGCTGTAATGGCTGATATGCCGAAGGTTGACCTGCACCAATACCGGGAGTACCACGTCGGGATGTACGTTCTTTGAAAAAGTCTTCTGGAGTGTCATTCCAATTGCTCATGTTCGTCGCCTTCGATGGTGCTGGAATCGAAGGCGAGGCATTGATATTCCGTGGAGGCGGTCCAAGAGGCTGATTTTGATACGGGGTGCCGTAAGTAGGTGGATGCACGATTCCTGGCTGCTGTCGAGATTGTGGCTGTTGCTGGAATTGTTGATTGTAGCCTGGGGATCCATATTGGCCATTGGTAGGAGCGTATGGATTCTGAGCAGACACGGCGGGGCCTGATGCATATGGATTCTGCTGAGCACCTGCCAGGGGTTGACTAGCAGGACTTTGCTGTTGTTGGAAATCTGCCTGTGGCATTCGCTGTTGTGTTCGGCCAATGCTGGTAGGTTGCCTTGCTGTGGGCTGCGGAGCCAACTTTCGCGTGGCTTGCTTCACTCTGCCCTTTGCGACTTCTGCAGCTGGGTAGTTACTTGGCAGCAAGTCGAGATACCTTTCCGCAATTTCAAGCTGCCCATGAGCAGAAGCAATATCAGCGTACTCGGTATATTTGTCATACAGCGGCGCCAGCTTCCAATCTGACTCTGCGTTCCGGTCGGTGTCCTGGTAGTGAGTAACTTCACGGAAGACTGTGACCTTCTCGATGAAGCTCTGCAGTGAACGTGCGTGAACAGAGAATGAGGAATCTGCGCTCTGATCCTGTATGCCAGCTGCCTCGTTTTCTTCCAGTTCTGCAATCCAGATTGCAACGACCTTCTCCAGCTTGGAGCCGGCGAGGTAGCAGAATGATGCATCCTTTCGAAGATTGACATCGCCTCCTTCAGCCTTCATCTGCTCGTCTAGTCGGTCTCCGAGCGTTTCGCAAAGATCGGGAAACTCTTTAGCATCAGCGTAAGTGCAAAGCGTTACCATGATTTCTTTCCAACCGTCCAGGTTGGCGTTGTGTACCAGGTCCCAGAGATTCTTCCCGACCACTGAGGCCAATAATCGTAGATAATTTGGACCTCCTGCTTTACGGTTGAAGTACGCCTTCCGCGCTTTGTCGATGCATTGCTGACCTCCACAAATTGCAATCATGAATGCATCAGAGATCCTGTCCTCTTGCAGACAAATATCCAATGCCTTTTCAAAATCGCCAAGCAGAAGAGCGCGTGTGACCCTCCGGTCAGCTTCAGACTCTGAGCCGGAGTACAATTGGAAGGGATTGTTGGTTTTTGCACCTTTAGTAGCTGCCAATTCGGAAAGGAAGCTATCACCGTCAGCACTGTTGTCGAAGAATGCTGACAGACGATTAGATGCTGATCGTTTGTGTGATGCCGGAGGTTCATCGTTCTGGGTCCCGTTTATGGCTAAGTTGGAAATTCCATCAGCAGCCTCGTCGTCTTGGCTTGCAAACCCAAGGTGCTCTACCAGGTCCTTTCGCTGGTTTTTAGATGTCAGCGTCTTGATGACTTTCCAATCTGCCTTTCCTGCGTCAGAAGTGGCATCCGCTATTCTACTTTGGCATATGTCATCCAGATCGTTGGCCTTCAAAGCAGCTTCAAAGGATTCTGTGCAAGATACTACGCCATCATCGATGGCAAACGTCGAGATGCGAATCATTGATCGTTTTGCGTCCGATGTGCTTGCTTTGAAGCTAACTACCTTGCCGCCAAAACCAAATGATGCTCCACAGGGCCGTTGAAGCCATTTGGGTGCCTTCTTCAATGTAAACCGTGGACCCTGGGGTTGCGTCTGAGCTTTACTGAAGAAATCATCATCATCCACAGCCTGTGACTGACTACCAGGTGCTCCATCCACCTCGGGTTTAGTGTTTTGGATCGACTGAACAGTAACCTTCCCATCGAAAGAAGCTGTAGCCATAAGACCCGGATTTTGCGGGTTCCATCTAGTCTGGAAAGTCCAATTGGTGACAACTGGGAATTCGCCGCACATTTCGCCGCTCTGTGGGTTCCAACAGATATTTCTGTTATCTTTTCCGCAAGAAAGTAGAAGATCACTATCTTGTGCACACCAAGAGAGTGAAAGCACGCCTCCGTCGTGGCCTTGGAGAATCTATCGACAGTCAGTAACTTTGGCTTCGTAGCTCCGAGAACAACTCACCCTTTCTGGGGCATTCGCATTTCTAAGATCCCAAACCAGAATCACTGGGTCAGTATCGTTAGGGATTGCAGTGATCAGTCGAGTAGTCTAAGTGCATGTTCAGCAAAGCAACTCGCCTCATCGAAGTCATGACTACCTTGACTGGATCCCAAGCTATAGCACTGACCGGCTTTCTGCCTAGGTTGTTTAAAGTCAGGCTCTCCTTCTTATTTTTCACATCCCATACGGTCATTGTTCCCCCACTGCTACCTGTTGCCAGTATATGTGGCGTTCTCTTGTTCCAATCAAGACATTCGAAGTCATCGGCACGAGCGACTGCATTGCCCATGCGAAAGGGACTTCCAACATTGTTCAAGTCGGAGATGAAGAGCTCTCCCTTAGCTCCAGCTGTAGCTAGTAGCTCTGAGCGGAACGCATTGAACTGGAGTGTTTTGATAGCACCACTGTGTTTAATTGTCCGCGACATGAATGCATCCCCACCGCCTTCTAGAAGCTTGTCGGCGTCCCATAGATCTAGCGAGCCATTTTCCAGCGCGCCCGCTATGATGCCCCGTGATTCACCCGACCCGCGTTTTGTCCATACGATATCGTTGAACCGTGAATCCGTACTTATGCTACCAGATGGCCGTGGCTCTTGACCGTGCCGAGTATTGTCCAAATCCAAATCCCATAGTTCAAGCTGGGTATCGTTCGAGAAGCCTTCGTCAACAGCACCTGCTTTCGTACCCGTGGCAAGAAAAGGTGGAGCAGTACCTGGTGACCAGCTAAACGTAGCTGTCCTTGGGATTTGACAAAGGCCAACCATGTTGAGCTGTCAGCCCTTTCAGGTTGGGCGGTTTCGCGGAATTTGTCAGAGACACGGAAACGGCCGCTGAAAGCCTTGAAGTCGCTGCTCAAAGATATTTGAAGACACGAATCTTGGAGGAAATGCTGCCTGCGAGACCGAAGCTCATGGCATGGGTATCTCAAAAGAATGCAAGCTGACCTTGGTAAATACCGTCTAGGAATTGTGGTTGACTTCGGTAGCGTCGGCGTTTCGTCACGCTTTCTCCGTCCATCGCTAGAAGGCCTTGTATGTAAAGTGGCACCGCTTCATCATTGTATAACGATGGTATTAGAAAATCTATCGAAGTGTTTGTTCTTTGCTTTGGTTTGATCTGACAGCGAAAATATGACAGATGCAGTAAGTAGCGCCTGGGAACCACACCTATACACCCAATGCTGATACTCTCTAGTCCCGTCTAAAGGCTACTGTCTATGTTGCCGGTCTTGATCATGCAGTGAACGACAAGATACTGGTAGAAGCCTTTCTTCCTTTCGGCGAAATTGTTGATGTCACGCTACCGAAGCCTGAGCTACCTTCGGCAAAGGAGACCCATAGAGGCTTTGGCTATGTGGAATTCGCAATACCCGGAGATGCGAAAGAGGCGATTGACAACATGGATCAGAGCGAAGTCTTTGGCCGGGTAATCAAAGTTGCCCAGGCTAAACCGCAGAAAGACGCCAACGAAGGTCTGGGGAGCAAGACCGCTGTTTGGGAGCAGGTACATATAGCTTCCCATGTCTTCAGATGGAACCATCGATACTCATTTGGTTGGCAGGAGGGCTATCTCGCGAAGCATGCTGTAAGCGAAGAAGATAGAATACCAGGGGGCAGAGGAGGCCAAGACTTGGAAGACGTCCCGGAAGATCCAATGCAGGGTCTCGAAGGGCTTGACGTTGCTGGACCACAGCCACCATGATGTTGGATATCAGAATGGTTTCTTGAGAACTCTACTTCCTCAGGCATACGACAACGGCTTTTTGTGGCTATCTGCCTGCTCCCCATAGGCACCTCTGCTTCACAAAACGGCACTTTACTTGTATGTACACGAATCTCCTAATGGCTCTTCGAAAGGAGTGCATTTGCTTGGAGCATCCACCCAGTATCGAAAACGGTGTTCCCTCGTCCAGAATTGCTGCCACTATAGCTTATGGAATATTGCTCATCCACCTTCATTCAACTTGCAACCGACGGTTCACTTAAAGGTCTCCGATCGGTTTGTCTTATGGAGGCGTAGTGTCTTGTCGGTGACAAGCTTGCTTCCCAAACTGTAGAAAGCGAAGCCAATCGCAACGCTATAATAAAATCCTTCAATCAACTATCTCACTTGGCGTAGAGATAGAAAGACCTACGCTAAAACAACACCTATGTAGATTAATCGCATCAGTGCTATTCTCTGCTTGAGAGGGTCTAAGATATAGCATACCCAGTGGCATAAGCTCAGGGGGGATCTTCCTCAAGGTGCGGAGACGCTGTGAGATTGTATGTGCTAGCAGGCCCATGAAGTTAGCGCTGTAACCACACTTTTTCCCTTGACGCTAAACCATGTTCGACGTATTCAGGAAGGCCTGGACAAGCATAGCATACCGCTGTGCTCTTCTTTCTACACGAAGTCAGCATCGTATCCGTAGTTGCGGATCAAAATGTCTCACCGGCACTGGCCCGAAAAGTGGCCGTGTGGCCTGCAATCCCAGGCAACGTGTGGGCTGCATCCTCAACATGCGGGTTGGATACATCTTTTCGTTGTTGCTGATAAAAATGTAGGTCTCGTTATGCCGGTCGAAGTAGTGGTCGGGTTTGGCACGCGGACCATGAGGTACTAACTGAAGGTAGACTGCAAAAGCGCGCTAGGAATGCCAAGCCCGGACTGCTTGACGTCTTTCTACATCCACCCATAGTTCACTTAGCCACCACAGCTGCAGCGAATCTCCGGTAAATCTCAACATAAGATTACACCCGACCTTGACTAATTGACACACACTTCGAAATGGCGAACGACGAAGATCAGCTCGTGACTAAACCATTTAAATTTGTTACTGGTAAGTATTCCTTCAAAGGTCTTCCTTCAGATACTGATGTGTACTGCAGCTGGTAAGTTCCTGTTCATCGCTCGTCACGCTAGTCCGGAGGCTCTACAGCTTCTTGTAGGAGCAAGAGAGGCCATAGTGCATGCTGTGGCCCAATATGCAGACCTCTTTAACGGATATACCACTCATAGGCTTCGATGCGAGATTTCCCAACCAGAACCAGTACGACCTCATTGAACAGCTTCGACTGGTTTCTGTACTTATATGTTGAACAGGACTAAGCACTGCTGGCAAAACTACGTCGACTACCACAAATGCATCCTAGCCAAGGGTGAGGACTTTGCTCCATGCCGTCAGGTATGTGAAGTCAGCTTCTGCCCTCTGCCCTGGCACTGATTTATGTGTCCAGTTCTACCTTGCCTATCGATCCCTCTGCCCTAGCGCTTGGTGCGAACGCTGGGACGATCAGCGAGGTACGGACAGAAGCACTTTCTATAAATTGTCTAGCAGCTAACACAAAACAGAAAATGGCAACTTTCCCGTCGACCTGGAATAGGCGTCACATTTGTGCGCCTGAGTCTATATCCCGGAACTTTTTGAATTGCAGCTCAATGGTCTTTATACTAGACAGCAACCTTAGGTTACAAGGGTCTTAGCGAAGGGTGACTGCGAATGTCAGGTTCTCACCCAGACGTCCACTCAATAGTGATATGATCTTACACGCCAGCTATGCACAAGGAGATGCTAGACCATCGCCTTTCTCGTTCAACGCCGAATATGCATCATGCTTATAGTTTGTACATCCCGCCGTTATAAAGAAGCACTCTCAAGTTTCCCAGCCCCTCTCGCCTGGTCAAGCAGAGCCTGTTCCTGCCTCCTAATCTGATTCAGTCTCATCTGCGCCTTCTTATCCCTGTCGCTCCACATCTTATCATCGTCCACCTCTCTCATTTCCGCTAACTCATCCGGACTTGGCTCATACGGTGTCGCATTCGTCAGCTCCAGTAATTTAGACAGTATCTCGCTGTCTTGCTTGTGCTTCATGTCGATTGTCTCTACCCTTCTAGAAGCATTGTGACCTGAAGGTGGCGTAGACGGACTTGTAGATGAGGCGGGCGCGGGCGATGCTGTAGGAAAGGTGGTATTTGAAGGAGGCGCGAAGTGTACCGTGAGTGTTGCAGGGCCTTCTTGGTCATCGGTGCGATTTATGGTCATGGATACGGCTGGGTTGTGGTATTTGAGGCGAGGGAGGTACTTTCGCCAGACCTTGCGTGCGCCGAAATGGCCATCATTTATCTTGCGGGCGAAGTCAAGGTGGATTTTCTTTACGTCTCCAGATAGAATGGCTGCTCCGGGTCCGATCCGGATGTCTAGTAGCTGTGGAAGGAGTCAGTAAACTACAAAGGGAGTTGCGGGGCTGCACTGACTTTCTGCGTAGAATGTCAGTATGACAGCTTCACTAGGCGGGAGATGGAAGAAATTTACCGCCTTTAGCTTTTTTGTTCGCCGTGCGACGTTCATTATGGCTGCATTGTTGACTTGAAAATTTCGTTGCTCTAAGTCTGCAGCTCAATTTAGAGGGTCGATATAGATTACTGTTACACACTAGCGGTAAAATACAAGAACGTCTGGTGCGCAGATAGCATAGTATCAATTGCCTTGATATTCTACTTTCGATGCTCATATTTCCGATGTCTTTTTGACTTTCGTATCAGAGATGAGTGGTAGTGTATCATACTCCTGCTCCATCTGATGGTGAAGCTTCGCAATTCTTACTCCTCAACCAGAGGATCTTCTTTTTCCAATCCTCCTGAGCGAGAACATCTTTCCTTACTGCCTTTCTTGAGCAATTCCTGAACATGACGTTCGACAGAGGTAGAAGAGAATCCTTTTCGGACATAGCCTGACATAGGCACGCTTCCCAATTCTGTTCTTCTGCCGATTTACCGACAACAGTGGACCTGGGTTTTATACAGACTGCCATATTCTAGCTGGTTGCATATAGGTATCTTGATTATCAGGCACTAGACGACACTTCCGCTTTTCGCTGGGCTCGTTTCAAATTCTTCTTGTGCCCTTTCATGCTCCGCCTTGGTCTTGCCGAGTTCTGGCTCGATCCGGTTTTATGGTTCAGCATCCACGCCCCCATAGGCTGACGAACTCCAATATGCCTTCCATCCGGGCTCACGATTTCGACTCTCGGGTATGGTCGAGCGTCAAAGAAGTTTTCAGTTGCATCGACAGATTCCATGTCCTTCTTTCGGATCTGAGCTACAAGCTCCACCCAACCGCAGCCCTCAATCAGAACATCGGTTGAGAGTACGACGAACGGTAAGACGCTTGGACTTAATCCAGCTGCTTCCTTTCTAGTGAGTGGGCCAGCGCGCTTTTTTGTAACGTCCCATTTCAAGGGGAACGTTCCTGCTGGGTCCATTCTACTTCCAACGCCTGGCTTCACGTTCGTGACCAACCCAGACTCTGCTTTTTGGGTGTGCAATGCAATAGCCTTTTCTGTAGACGTAAGATGGCACTTCATTGGCACAAAGGGATAGGCTAGAACAGGTACTTCTGTCAACGGTGTAATGCGTACTAAGCCTCCAACGAGGAGAGATTGGCCAGGCTTAATCACAAGCTGCTCGGGTTTGATTCTGTGGCGCATAACCAGATCTTGCTTTTCATCATCTTTGACAAAATCCTCAAGACTTTCTCGAGATAGGCCAGGCAAATCTATCAGCTCCCCTTTCCCACAACCAAAAGGAATCCTGATTGGAGAGGCCGTTGTTCCTGGAAGAGAGGACACCAGAGGTAGTACGGGAAACGGTGTTTCTGGTGGTGCAGGTGGTAAAAGCGAGTCGCTTAGCATGTGTATATCCTCTTCATCTGATAATCGTTGGCTCCTTTCTTCGATGTTTTGGTGCTGGCTTGTGAGGGACCGCGAATCTAGGATTTTTTCGTCGGGATAATGTTTTTGTTGCGCAGCATGGCGTACGGCCCCAATGCTGATGTCTTCGGATCGACCTTTGGGGAAGACGCTCTCAAAGAGACTACTTTTGCCCACATTCGCCTTTCCCACCATCCATCCGCCTCCACCCCGATTCCAAATGTCTTCTTTGACCTGCTTCGTCCACCATCCTCGCTTAGAGCTCACACACCGCACATTCCCAAGACGTACGTGTTCGCCGGTCCCGCCCAACGCATCACGGATCACCTCGATAATATATGGCATAAGGTTATCAACCTGCTCTTTCTTTGGAGCCAATAGATCAGACCGTGTAACGATAAAGCTCATTTCGGCCCTCTGCCCATATTGAAAATGGCTTGTCTTGGCTCTTCGGTTCAACGATCGTTGAGGAGCTAAAGAAAGTTGCCGCTGCAAGGAAGGTATAAGGGAAAGTGGGAAATCTGCGGCATCTATAACGTGATATATGTGGTTGTATTTGTGTGGAGATTCGGCAAGGATCTCTGAGATAGACTTTATCGTAGGATTTATCACGGACACACCAGCATGATGATGTGTCAGATTATGGCAGCGATTACATATAGGGGTAGGGATTTCCCTAGATTTCTGAGACGCTATATAATTGTTAGTCCGTAAGTCACACCCACGAACGGCATATCGTACCTTGTGTGAGAGGTTCCGCGGTAAAAAATCCCATATGAGACAACAAAGCCGTGTCTGCAGAAGCTAAGACGCGCTGAAATATTCCTGCTTCTCCCAATTGATCGCCTTCCGAAGCTTGTCCATGGCAGGCTATGAAAGCCTTCACGGATTTTCGGTTGGTGCTATAGAATCCAGGTTGGGTGGGACTAAGGATTTGGGTAAAAGCTCCGCAGCCTGGGCACGATCTAGGGAGTTCAAGTAGTTGTGAAGGCGTGGGCAACTCATGCACATGTGTTGCGGCGGTCTCGACATGAAGTGGGCGCTTTTGGATCCGTACATCTCGCCGTCGAGGATCATGCGCCAGATCACCATACGACGCAAGAACAGGGCAGAGAAATATAGGTATTGGAGCTCTCGAGCCTTTAAGCAAATGGGTAAGACGAGCGGCTGGCGCCATCATGTGTGCAAGATCTTCTTGCGCCAACATCTATGAATAGTTCTTTTCAATACAGCGCTAGTGTTTCGAGCATTGGATCAAATACAAGACCCATGAGAGGAAACTTTATTCGTATCGAGCTACGTATCACATACTCTTGTTTTCGTCCTGAACGCTATTGCTAAATCATTGTAGGAATGACCTACTTCAACAAGCTTCAAGCCAGAGCCCTTCTTTTGTCCTTGCCCCACGTGACCTCCACTGCGACACTTTGATCACCCTTGGCTACTTCCCCGTCTTCATCTTCGCTCAAAAATTCATCATCCTCATCGAAGCCTAAGTATCTCCTCGTTGGAGCTGGGGTAGGCTTTGAGGCCGAAAGAGTGATATTTTGTTTCGGTGTTGGCTCTTCGATCTCTTCACCTTGACTTTCTTCACTTGGCTCTCCAGAACCATCGCCAGAACTACCACTTGAAGCTGCCTTAAGATTGTCATGATAGTCTCCAGACCTGATGGCCGCAATCACTGCTTCTCTAGCCCTCTCTCCAGCCTCCTCCTTATCCTCCACCCATTTCCCATCAACCTTTCCCTTCGAACCATTCCGAACTTCTTCCTCTCTCCGTTCCGTCAAGGCCACGACTTGCTCCCATCGTTTTCTTCGTGCCTCTTTCTCCCTTTTCTCCATCTCCGGTTTCAGCGCAAGGTATTCAGCAAGGGCTTTGGCTTCATTGACAGTCCTTAGTCTTCTGCCGTCTAAATTGCGATTCGAATTGTTGCTGTCGCCTTGATTGTTCTTTTTCCGTGACGACATACGCCCACCTGCTGCACGGAGCTGGGAGCCAAAACCGCCTTTCCCTCCACATAACGGTACTGATAGACGAAGGGCAAGGAAGGTATCATGGTCACTAGAGAGCAACGACGATACTGGCGCTTCCGAAAAACATATCACCTTATTAGATGTTGTAGTGAGTATAAGTCGGGTATTGAGGTCTGGGAGGCGTTGTGAGAGCTGTTGCCTTAGATCTGCGATAGATGTGGAGCCATCGAGTGGCAGGGACAATGTAGCAGGTAAACCAAGACCCGGGAACGAAGTTAGGAAAATATTCACGACATGAGCCGTCATTTTGAAGATACGTTTCCTGATTGATGAGAGGAAATGCCAGTCTCGATGTTCTCACAGGCTACTTCACAAGCTTTTTGATAACTTACCGGCACCAGCCGCCAGCCGTATGTATTAGCGCCTTGGCTTCATTCGTCTAAATGTCCCACACAAATTCCGCTTTCTGAAAAGTACATCCACGAACACAGCAACACCATCGATCAAAGCGATTCCCCGAAAAGCGCCAGGAACTCGCGATCATGTATGGTTCTCAGAGCCACCTAGATGCTCAGAGTAATATGGAAGCTAATGTGTGTAAAGGCTTATCCCCAAGGCCGACAGAAAGAAGATTCACGAGTACCTTTTTCGTGGTACGTCCCATCTCGATGAGGCCTTACACTTGAGGTTCTTACACTCGCGCTCTTACTAAAGGATCTCTGCAGAGGGCGTCCTCGTCGCAAAGAAGGACTTCAACCTCCCAAAGCACAATGAAATTGACACCAAGAACCTCTATGTAAGCCGAAGCGCTCCAGCTTACAGGCCGTAGACTGACGGGCTCCAGGTGGTCAAAGCCTGCCAATCTCTAACATCCCGCGGTTACCTGAAGACTCAGTTCTCCTGGCAATGGTATTATTACACGCTCACCCCCGAAGGGCTCGACTACCTACGTGAATGGCTCCATCTTCCCGCTGAGATTGTTCCCGCAACCCACATCAAGCAACAGCGCTCTCACGCTCCTCCAAAAGGCATGATGGGCGGCGATGAACGCGAACGTCGCCCTGGTGGACGTGGAGGACCTCGCGGTGACCGTGGAGACCGTGGCGATGGCGGATATCGACGACGTGACATGGGAGATGCCAAAGAGGGTGGTGCGCCTGGAGAGTTCACTCCCTCTTTCCGTGGCGGGTTTGGTAGAGGCCGTGGTGCTCCTCCTTCTTAGAAGGACCGTGCGAATCTAATTCCGATGTACAAGGTCAGATTACGAAGTGTGCGGCTGAACGGTAGCGTGTTTAGTCGAGTGAAAGAAATTGCTGGGGTCGTTGCGGTCGAAGGAGGCAGATGACACTGCAAATAGAGGAAATCTAGGAATTTGCTTCTAGACATGATCTCAGTCTATTTGAACAACAGTAGTATATCCACAACGGAGCTTTTTGCACACCGTCTGTCATCATTTGCTCCTCTCCGCCCTAAGCTTATCATAACGCAGCACAGCACCCAGCAACACCTGCGCCCCGTAGGCACAATCCTCCGGTGAACAGTGTTCTACTGGATTGTGTGAGACTCCGTCCTTGCACGGTACAAATATCATAGCTGTCGGTACGCGGTAAGAGGTAAATACTGAGTCATGGCCCGCACCACTGGTCATTTCCTGGGTTCGGTTCCCGAACTCATTTCCAAACATCTCCTTCGCGCTGTCCGTGACGCACGCAATGCAGTCTTTGTCGAACTTGATAGCTTCGCTCGGGGCATCCAAAGTCCACTCCACTGTACATCCTTTGCCAATAGTTCCTGCATTGTTCAGGTCATCTACCGCTTCGTTCCTTGCAATCTTGTCGAAGTCTGCCTTGAGATCTTCTTCTAGTCGCATCAGGCGATCGTCTTCGCCTGCTCGGATGTCAAGGCTGAAATAAACGGTCCCTGGGACCGTGTTCGTGCTTCCCGGCGTCAAGGTCAGAATTCCAGTACTTGCTAGGGAAGAATATTTCGTTGCAAGTCGATGAGAGTGAAGAATCATTTTGGCTGCGGTGAGCATTGCATCCGAACGATTGGCAAAATCTGTTGTGCCGGTATGGCAGTCGCGGCCCTTCACGGTAATGGTATGCCACCGATATGCTTGGACCTGAGTGAGCAGTCAACCAATGCCTATGAGCACAAGACAGGTCTACGGCTTACCCCTTGAACAATCCCTATCTTCTGGTTCTTTGCTTCAAGGCGAGGCCCTTGCTCTACAACGAAATCAGCCCTCGGCCTTTAAAGACCTCAAAACGGCAATGATGCGTAGATTTGTGAATTAGAAATTCAAACTTTTGGACCCTCAGAGTGAGACGAGAGTCGTTGCGGGAATTTTCAGTCGGGTAGCCAACAAACGGCTTACCAATGTGCAGTTCAAAGTGTGCCTGCACCACTCAGCGACCATACTCCTGGATGCATCGAGGGTTTGACGTACTCCTATAGGCATCGCTTTGTAACTGGCTTCCATATCACCCAAGTAACCGATTCTCTCGAGCTCCTGTCTCATCGTCTGCTTCCCACCTCCAACTTCTTGAACAGCATGCGCTCTCTCAAGCGGAATCCTGCCCGCCCACACTCCTGATGCTACCATCGAAATAGGAAATCGGGCTCCTTCCTCGCTATCATCATCACTCGTCAGATTCGGCTTCTCAAAATTTAGAAATTTGCGTACTTCGTCCAGTTGATGATACCGATAGGGTACTCAGACTCGATCTTCTCGTCCTGCAACACTCGAAGCATCTCGATGCCAGCACAGACGCCAAGTATGCCGTCATAGCGTCCTCCAGTAGGTCTGTAACCGGTCAACAAAACTTCGGCCTTCGAATGAGTGTGGCGGCTCACTGGGTGTCAAGATGTGAACCGGCACACGTGGGTGGCCCTTGTTGCCGACCCTTCCTTATTGCAAATGTATTTCCCTTGACAAACAAGAAGTATGAGAGCCGGCTTTACACAATCGAGACAGAAATCTGTTTCCCTACCATCGCATCGACGCAGGTGGTACAACCTAACGATCTTGTGGTCTCCACGAACCAATTGCGAGCTATTCGATCGGAATCGGAAAGAGAAAGCCTCGACATGCCTGTATCGGTCTCGCCTCTATGTCGAGGTCAGACTCTAACAAGATGTATACAGTGGGATATTGTCGTGTCAAGACTCAGGAGGTTGAAGGACGGAAGACAAGGTTCGGAGACGATGACCTACTTGCCCCATCTTTCACCTTTACCCCATTGGCAACTATGATGGATATCTTCCCACAGCCGTTGTTTGTTGACTCGTGGTGTGAAGAGGGAAGAGTCTGGTTGAGCAAAGCTTGCCAGTTGCCGCACTGCAGTGCAGGATGGGGGCCTCAAATTGCTATCAGTGGCTTTCACCAACAACTTGCCATGCTTGCTTAGAAGCATCTTGAAGGGACCCGCGCAGCGAACAGTGAAAGCCTCCGCCCATTCATGCTAGGTCCATTAATCATACCTTCCTCCTCCCCACCAACCCCTCCATGTCAAGAACCAACGGACTTTACACCTCCCCGGAAGGCTCCCGGAGCGCGGACCCCGAAGCCGCCCTTAACGTTCCCTAGGTATTGTACGGAGTATGCAGGCACTAATCTCGTTTTAGGCGCTCGCTTGAGGATCGACCTCTGCCTGAAGAAACACGAAATCCGTTTCGTCCTCGACATGCCTCCAGAAGAATATCTCCAAGCTTCTGGTATCAGCCTTGCCAGCCAGGGTCAGCCCTAGAGTCCAGGGCATCGAGGGCCGAACGCACGTCGCTGTAGAAAGCCCGACTAGCCCCGCCTTAGAATTAGTCTCTTGGCCTGATTTGCAAGCTTCAGCTCTCTCGCCACTCTGCCCACACTCCCCAACAATCATGTTCTCTCTTTTACCACGAGGATTGTGCCTTGACAGGTCTATCGTCCAAGCCTTTGCTACCTGGATCTCTCCCCTGGCCTACGACGATAGAAAAGTATGTGATAGGGGCCGTGAGGAACAACAGATCTTCGCCACAGCCTGTACTCCTAGTCATAACGGCCTTTCTCAAGCTCTGTGTCTTGGAGTACATAATGTATGTAGTACATTGAATTGACCCCATATGCTACAGCTGCACTGCGTCCATTGTCGCCAGTATAGCTCACATTGGGGATCAAACTCACATATCAATGCCTCCTTGGCCCACACGCCTTCCACCTAGCCCTCCTGCAGCTAGTAACTCTTCACTACGCCCAACTTCGAGAGGCTTACGGGCTCCACCCTTTCAGAGTCACCAGATTGACCAGTACCAAGATCCACCGCTCCTTGGTGTACCGGTTCTAGCTCTAGACTCGATCACTCCTTCCGTTTCAAGCCAGAGACCTCGGCATGAACGATCTCACAGCCATCCGTTCCCTTCGATATTTGGCAGTGGAAAGAGGACGGATAGAGAAGCCGAGGTTGACTTGCAAGATGATACTATAGATGACTTCCATGACTCCTCAATGCTTTCTCCTGGACTTGCTTTCAAAGGATACATGGCTTCCGAGAATGGGGTTCCTCAGCAGTATGCGGAGAAAGACCTTGTGACAGGCAAATGCAGTACATGCGATTCTGTTATGAGATGGCCGCGCCATGTCCAGATGTTTCGCTGTACCGTGTGCCTCATGATCAACGATCTGAAGCCATTGACAGGATCGGCTGAAAAGTTGCATGCACCTAAAGCTCCAGATCCTTCATCAATGCCTCCTAAGTCAGGTCCGCCAAAGAAAGGTACGGTGCATTCGTTGGTGTCTCTCACGGGTCTCTGACGTCTAGTATTAGTCCCCTATCTATCATTGGACAGAACTCGAAGTCTGATTGACGAATGCCTACGAGATTATCTATTATCAAGCCTTGACCATGGTCCCAAACACGTTCCAGATCCTCATCATCAGCAAGCCAACGAAGGGGCTAACGTAGATCTCACGTTGTCACACCCCTTGCGATCTGATCTTAACAACGCAGGTTCAGGAACCGCTCCTCAGCCTGTACCTCCCCCATCCAGAGCCCCTCCTCCGCCACCCTCAATGCAGACGTCCTCCCCCAGAGTAACGAGCAATGCTGCCGAGGAAAATCGACAGCACACGCAAGAGCCTTCCCGATACATGTTCAGGCGATTCGAAATTTATATGATAGCCTGCCTCAGTAGCGTCGAATGCCTTGATACAGCTTTTCTTACCCCTAAGCCTCCCCAATTCCATCGAGCAGCAAGTGAAGGTACTGTGATCGAAAAATGCTTAGCACAAAGCTCAGGGGATTCGTTTACTTCTGAGGCAGCATTCCCAGAGCTTGATGCGAAGGTTCTGTTGCTTGGTGACTTCGCCGAGAATGGAATGTGGTGGACAGGGCGTACTCAAGGAGAATGGAATCGGGCGAGAAGCAGTGCCGGGCAAGGACCAGACAGAATCACGGAAGAGAGAGTGAATGTGAAGAGTCCACGGATCAATTGGGCCGAGCTGAATGAATGGTACTATGCAGTTATCTCCATCGGCCGCTCCTGGAGAGACAGATTAAAGCAATTAGAAGACGGCAATTTGCTGGATGAAAAACAAGAGAAATCTCTCAGGGATGTCTCGACCGACGTACTCCAGCGCATGAATGATGAGATTTTGGATGCGTGTTTACATGTCCAGCGCACACTCTTCAAGGCAACTGAAAGCCTCCTTCGCCGTCCAGGAAGACCCGTGAAAACTCCCGAAGACTGCCGCTTTCTTCTCATCTTACTCGCAAACCCCCTATTATACACTTCAGAACCAAGCAAGCCGACATACATAAACGCAACAAAGTCTGAAACGTCCGTAAGTCAAGATCAGACTTTGACTTCAAGGCCGCCAGTCGCATGCCTTCATCCGAACCCGGTGCCTGCTGGACGGCCTTCGAGTACAAGTAGCACCCGAGCAGCGAAGCACTCGGGCATCGTGAAACGTATCCTAGGGCTCCTAGCGAGTTCTTCGAGCGAATGCCATCATTATCTTGTAAACTGGTTCGGTAGATTCTCAGAGCCACACTTCCGAAGGCTGGTGGACCTGATTGGGAGCTTTGTCACATACCGACTTTCTAAACAGTATGGGAGGAAACGTTCCAATAGTCACGACCCAAGCGGTGGCCTCATACCTAGTATTTCTGGACCTGGCGCAGGGACCTCTGCGCATCTCCATGCTGCTCTTGGCATTTCAGCAGTACCAAAGTCTCCGAATAAAACCAACATCGGAGCACCATATTCCGAGGATTGGCAAATCAGAGCTGCTGCTAAAGTCATGTCATTGCTATTCACCGCCAATCTTCAAGGTTCTTCTCGCGTACAAGATGTGAGCAGATCATCCTCGTCTGCGGTAGGCCGAAAAAGAGCTGGCTCCGCTGCACGTCAACGGGCCAACTTACATGGGCAGCTTCTCCCCACCAGTGCTTTCTACAACTCACTCCTAGACTTTCAAGACCTAGTCGCCGACTTCGAAGCCTGGGAATCTCGAAGGGGTAGATTCTCGTTCTGCGCATATCCAATGTTCTTGTCGATCTGGGCCAAAATACGTATCATGGAACATGATGCTCGTCGACAAATGGAGATTAAAGCTCGTGAAGCTTTCTTTGATAGCATAATGAGCCGGAAGGCTATAAACCAGTACCTCGTCTTACAGGTTCGAAGGGACTGCCTGGTTGAGGACAGTCTTCGTGGTGTCAGCGAGGTTGTTGGCACTGGCCAAGAAGAGATCAAGAAAGGATTGAAGATAGAATTCAAGGGTGAGGAGGGTTTGGACTCGGGTGGACTCCGAAAAGAGTGGTTTCTCTTGTTGGTCCGAGAAGTCTTCGACCCAGAGCATGGCCTATTCGTGTACGATGAAGAGTCCCATTACTGCTACTTTAACCCTAACACGTTCGAAACGTCCGATCAATTTTTCCTGGTAGGAGTACTACTTGGCCTTGCTATCTACAACTCTACCATACTCGATGTGGCGTTTCCGCCCTTTACGTTCCGAAAACTTCTCGCGTCTGCACCGAGTTATACTGGACCAGCAACCTCATCATTGCGACCGGCTCCGGGTCACACTCTTGAGGATCTTGCTGAACTCCATCCATCGTTGGCCCATGGCCTCAAGGAGATGCTCGAATTTGATGGTAATGTCGAAGAAACTTTCTGTCGCGACTTCATTGTAGATGTGGAGCGCTATGGCCAGATTGTTCAGGTCCCTCTCTGTACTAACGGAGAAAAACGAACTGTTACCAACAGCAATCGTTACGAGTTTGTTGAGTTGTATGTACGGCATCTCCTCGATACATCCATTGCTCGTCAATATGAACCCTTCAAGCGGGGATTCTTTACTGTCTGCGGAGGCAACGCACTGCCGTTGTTTCGGCCCGAGGAGATTGAGCTTCTGGTGCGTGGTTCTGACGAGCCGTTGGAAGTAGCAACGCTACGGACTGTTGCTGTCTATGACGGCTGGGGTAAGGGCAAGGATGGAGCAAATGAGCCTGTGGTAACATGGTTCTGGGAGACTTTCGAGAGGGCAAGCATCAAAGACCAGAGGAAACTTTTGAGCTTCATCACAGCTAGCGATCGAATTCCAGCCATGGGTGCGACGAGTCTAGTCATCAAGATGGTATGCCTCGGTGATCAGTGCACAAGATTACCGATAGCTAGGACCTGTTTCAACATGCTAGCTTTGTATCG
Source organism: Stereocaulon alpinum (assembly GCA_018257865.1). Lineage (NCBI taxonomy): Eukaryota > Fungi > Ascomycota > Lecanoromycetes > Lecanorales > Stereocaulaceae > Stereocaulon > Stereocaulon alpinum. Next base: position 32,611 of record JAEUBA010000051.1, on the reverse strand, counting down.
ATATCAGAATAGAGAGATACTTGAGGACAAGCTCTGGACAGCAGTTGTTGAGAGCGAAGGGTTTGGTATGAAATGATAACGATTAAGATACCCAGGGACTTCGATCATTCGGCGTGGCAATGGTTATGGCGTATCGCTTGGGCTTGGGGGATTTGCTTCCATATAGGGACGGGCAGGATTTCTCCAAGTCCGTAGTACCCAGGTGGATGGTGTTTGTAGGACCCATAATCAGATCAAGAGATGATTGCCCGCCCTCGGCTTGCTTGTTCAACGCTAGGATTTCCAGCTACCTCACACTGCCAAATCAACATTACAACCCTTTCTGAACCCCAATCTCTGCATGCTTCACCTCTACCTGCTATTGTCCTTGAAAGCCATCTTGAGCATTTGAACCGTCCAAATCAACATGAAGCATCAAATGAATACAGCATAGCCTTAGCATATCCTTGCCAGTCAATCTCCTACCATTCCACTTTTGCTTCAATATAGACTTACGATACGGAAGTTACTGCGGCGATTGTTAAGGCATTGACGGGTAAACCTTCGTATGGTGCAGTGAGGAGCTTTCTGGTGCAGGTCTCGAAGAGGGCCGAAACTGAATTCAATATTTTGATTCGCGCAATAGCTATCGTAGTCCATTGCTGTAGCTAATGCTCAATGCATGCAACAATCTCAACGCACAACAAGTCAACCTTCTAACGGTAACGCCAATATGACTCAGTGTTGTGACGCTTCCATGTCTTTCTCCTGCCCGCCGTGGTCTTATTGAATTTGTGGCCCTTGCCCAAACCACGGGACTTCTTGCCTGTTGCTGTCAGGCCGCGGGACTCGCGGTGCTACACCCATGTTAGTGGAAGTTCACAGGGAAAGGGCTTGGGAATTGATTTAGATCTGTACCTTATGGACAGGCTTGACAATCCAATTGATGCGAGGATCTCGACGGATGGCTTTGTGCTGGGGGTCCACAAGAATGATTTCGAAGTACTTGTACGTCGAGTCTTGATTGATCCAGTAGGAGTTCAAAACTCTCAGGTTGGCACAACGGTGTCCGACACGTTCTTCAGCGGTGGATTTGAGGGAGCGTTGGTATTTTAACTGGTTGACTCCTTGGTTGGTTGGTTTGCCTATATCACCACAGCTTCCGTGTCAGCAGCCACCCTACATTGATTGGAGATAGTGATCCTTGTTCTTGACTGACCGTAAGTGGCACCCTTAGGCACAGGCCTCTTACGGCCTCCCCTACGGACGCGCACGCGGTAGATGACATAGCCCTGCTTGGCTTTGTAGCCTAAACGGCGAGCTTTATCTGGACGAGAGGGACGAGAGGCACGGTGGATGACGTTTAATTGGCGGAGCTATATTGATGCACTCTCAGCTACGTTCAACGAGTGTATAGCAAGACACAGTATAGTGCCACAGTAGGTCTTTCAGGACCTAGTAGACACGAGTATGCGGGTGGTGTAGGTATAGGCATCATTGGAGGTTTCGGAGGCCTGTCTTATCTTACCTCCCAGCAACGGACTCGGAGAAGGAAGCGGAGGACGTCGGATTGCTTCTTCTTTTGAAGCTCTTCGACGTATTTGAGGGCGCCCATCTAGGTTCAATCAGCCAATTTGAGCTTCATCGGTCCACACCGGACGCTGTTGGTGTAGCGATACAGGTATATCACAGGGTCCTCAATCAGAAGGGCTGCATACCTTGATTATGTGGGCGAGCTTGTTGTCGTGGTTGTCGTGGTTGTGCGAAAACCGTCAAGTCTTTCAGACTGAAGCGCGGAGCTCGAAACTTGTGGAGCGGACTAATAATTTAAGCGAACTATTAGCACGTACACAGTATATCGCTGTCATCTTGTCACATCTATTGGACTTATGTTAACAGTTAGATCATGCAGTCTAGATTATCTTGGATTGATGATAGCTATAATCAGATATAGCAGAACACTCGTATAGAAGGTACATGACAGGCGAGAGTCTTCATGCAACGACACAGCGATCTGTAGCCACCCTTCCTCACCCCAATCTTCCTACACATCACTCGCTATCCTCTGGCAGATGTTTGACTATCCGCTGTACGCCTCTCTGCGTCTGCTTCGCAGTCGCAGCCCATCCCCTTCCTCCGTTCTGTTCAGCTTTCCCTTCCTTACTAGTGGCTTCGATGACAGCCAATCGACTCCAGATCTCATCTTCCCCCTTTGAAGCATCACGTCCAGGATGTTCCTTGGCCGGCTTCCAGCTTCCGTGGAGATGTTGCTTCACCTCAGATTTGACCTTCTCTCCCTGCTGGTTTATCGCACTCTGCAAGATTTGAAGGTCACCCTTGGAACCAGCCTTGATTCTCAAGACACCCTCTACTGAAGCAATCTGCTGGCAACCTCGATCGTAATGTGCAAGCAGCTCTCTCGATGTGACAATTCCAGATCTGGAGGCACTGTAGACTGTGGATTTAAGTGACTTTGCGATCGTTGTGTTCCTGAGAACCGACGTTGGCGTTGTAGTGGACTTTTCGAGATCGTTTGAATAAGTCCGAGAGGAGATTGTGAAGATCGATCTGTATAATTCTTTGTCTTCTTCCATACTAAAGTCTTGTAAGTTTACAAATACTCACAGGGCGGGAGTAGATTCAGCTAGGCGTACAGCTTGAGACCGCGTTCATGCAGTAAATCATGCAGTCTCTGCTTCCGCTTGTCGACGGTCTGGGAGAACTTAATAAGAATTGCGTTACTGCGTCTTGTGGACTGCTTTGCCGCAGCCAAGAACTGCCTGATGCGAGTGTAAGAAAGTCGAACGAGGAGTGAGACCTTCGATTCAAGCGTACGTGCTCATTAGGTGCCCAGGATCTTCCTCCGAGTCAGATACATCCTCAACTTGGCGAATTTGCTGGTCATTCTGCCTTGACTTCAACTTCTTCAGTTTTGGTTCTACGGGCTCTGTTTCTTCTGCAAGACACATGTCAGCATTCAACAGACGCCAGGGTCTGGCGATAATTGGCTCGTACCCTTTGACCGCTTGCCAATCATGCCAGCTTTGGCCATGGTTGATATTGACCCTACGGTATCGCGATGTTTGTCGCGCGATCAAGGAAGTGGTTGAAGTAGGCCGAGACTTTAAAGGTGAGGGCGCCTCGCAAAGTACTCCGCACTAGGTCTACTTCGGTAGATATATTATAACATGTTCTGGAGGACATTTCGTGTCCAGCCTGCCGAGGCTATCACATCTACCGTCAGAGCGATCAATTGGCCCCACAACAATACTCTTCCAGCCTCCAAGGGTCTCACGCAGGGCGCTTTTTGTCAAAGATTGACACCATAAAGGGAATTGCAAGATGCGCGTCGTGTAGCAAGACTTTGATTTTGCTTTTCCTTGCTCTAGCTAGTGTCTGGATAGGAAATGAGTGGATCTAGGTAGCTATCTTATGAAAGTTCGATGTACCTAGTAAGGTATCCAATCGCGCATATCCAGTCTACCATTCCATCCGTCTCAAACTATGTGTAGTGGAGATGGAAGAATGGACGTTCCTCTATGCGCTCGTCTCGTCATGAAGTCGTGGCAATCTCGTCATCCGTGGATGCCGTAAACATAGAATCCACCATCGTACCGAGAATGTAAGAACCTTTCGCCGTTCCCATGCAAGCATGTACATGATAATCATGGATCCGAAGAAAAAATGTGAAGCCGCTGAGCACAAGATGAGGATAATTAGATTGGTGATTAGGAAGGCTAAGAACTTTTCGTGGCTCAAGCCCCGGAACGCGCAATTAGAGATTTCTAGGCCCATATACTAAGGGTGGAGTCGCGATGACAAAGTGGTAGATGGAGGGCCTAGTGAAAGTCCCTGCATGGCTTGGTTCCAGTCTCTGCCAAACATCTGAGACGGTTGCGGTCCACCATTGCTACTGTCAGGTCGAGAAGTGCAGGATGGAGAAGCGTGGAGATTGGGTGCATTGTAATTGGGAGAGGTGAAGGTTGGCTGCATACCGAGCGCTTGCGGGAGACCCTGACGATATTCCAATGAATACTGGTCTAGCTGACGCAAATCAAGGTCATGAGTTGGGAAGGGCTGTGCGTAGTGCTGGGGAAAGGCCATCCCATTAATGACGTTGCCTTCCTGAGCAGCAACCCATGCCTGGTCGAAGACACCTAACGCTGCTTGGGTCGGGCCAGTCGATACTGCTAAATTTGAGATCTGCCGTGGTTGACGTCGACTGGAAAATTGATCAACGTCGGCCCCAAAGGCATTAGGGCCTACAAGTCCAGGAATCTGCAGGCCTCCAACTGGCGTCTGAAAAGATGCAGGATTTATTGCTGACATCCAAATTCGTGTCTTGTAGATCTTGAAGAGATCCGTGACTAAGGAGTTGAAGTTGATGTATTCGTCGGCAAAGTAGTAGAAGGTCAGTTTCTTCCAGTCCCTGGGAGGCATCAGTTATGAAATGCTATCTCTCTTCGCCAATACTCACATCTGGAACTCAGCCTCCAGGATCTCCATATTAAGCCGATGTTCAACCACTTTCTGTTGGCAAACACGCTTCGCCTTCGCCTCATTGCCTTCTTTGTCTCTCAAAGTCTGTATTTCGTGAGATTGTGCCAGGCGTTTGATCATCTTTGGCTTCAGCTCGCAGCTTGGCAGATCTTGAGCGCCGGTCTGATTTGGAGAGCCGCCCATCCCTCCAATGGCACTGTTCGACGTGCTTGGTTGGCCGTTCGGATTTGGGCCCGCCACTGTTCCGTTCTGACCATGACGGGAGAAGACCATGAGCCATTGAAAGTGTTCCTGCATGTATTTATCTTTCAGTTCTTTTGCCTCGGAGAACGGGATACTCTCGCTGGCTACAGTCCCTAAGTCTGCGCCTCTGTCCGCTTCGACGATCACCAAGTCACCTTTCCTCACCTGAAGCCCGGTGCCTTCTTGCACGTAGAATACGTCGGCTCGCTGGGCTTTGAAGGTGACCATGTACAACAACTGGTTTGGTCGGGTCTGGGTGTGACTGAGGTTTTGTGGACGACCATACTGAGTCTGCATATACGCTTGATGCATGCTGGTTGGAGTGAGGGGGGATCTGTGGGTCTCTGCGTTGCGCAAAGAAGGGTCCGCTTGGGAGAAGTAGGACACTGCAAAGTTGCGGTCGCGTAAATGTTCCAGTTCTAAAGCTTGTTCTTGTATGCGCTGACTCCAATGAAAACGGGTATACTCACTACTGTCGCCTTGGGACGGGCGGACCAGGCCATCACCATATCCTCCAGGGCTTCCGAGCCTACCATTGCTTCGGCCAGCGTCTGCTGCCACCTGTCCGTTCTGGGACTCTCCTGCAGAACCTATGGAGTTCTGGCGGGTCGGGATGTCAGCAAAGGAGTGGCGACGACTTTGTGGAGGCTCTCCAATGCCTCCAAAGCCCAACGAACTTTGCCAATGGCCCTTCTTGACGCTCTCCAAAGTTCGATTCTCGGGGATGCCTGGAATTGCATACTGCGTACTCGGTTTAGTCGTATACTCACTAGATCTCCTCCCACTCAAACCCGGGAATTTGTACATCTGGGAGAGGTCCGGTTCATCAATCTCATACAAAGCATAATCAGATGCTTCAGGTGCACTATCACGCACGCGTTGCTGATAGCTTTGATTAGAGCTGCGAGTTGCTTTTGACGTGTTGCTGTTATTAGTGGTTGTCCGGCTCCGATTCCTGGTAGTCTCTCTCCCCAATTGGTCCGCGGCTTGCTGGCGGAGCATAGCGTTCTCCTTGGCAAGCTGCTCAATAGTACGCTGTGTGGTTGAAAGTTGGACTCCAGATTCGGACCCGTTAGAGCTCTCATCATCATCAACCTCCCGAAGCTGTCCCAAAAGTGAAGGGTCATGGGACAAGTCTCCCAACATACTGGGACGTGATGGTCTATGCTGTAAGTTGGTGTAAGGTGCGGGCCCATTCCTTTGCCGTCCGTAGGCAGTGTAGCCAGCGTATGTGGGCGGAGTTATGACTGAAGACTCTGGATCCAATTGGCCAACTGAGTAGGACTGCGATCGATAAGTCTTGAGCGTTGGCTGAAGGGGAATCGCGAAAGGGATAGCAGAATCCGCTGGAGTGTCCTGACCATGAGGGCTTTGCATTGATTCCTCGCTATGATGGCCGGCGGATCCTGGGGGCACCATACTAGTAGGTGAGGGTAGAACCTCAGTCAAGCGCTGTGGCGGCCCTTTCTGGGAATCACTGTTCCAAATAGTGCTCCCCCATGGGAAGGAAGTACTGGTAGAATGACCGCGGCCTAATGTTGATGCTGTGCTGGAACCGACGTTACCACCCCAAAGTGTCTGGTCGTTAGGTGCGGCGGAGCTAGGACTGGCTGGAGCGAAAGCTCCATTCGCCCCGAACGAACCTTTACGAGTCTGTGCTTGTTGCGTCTCAGTAAGCCAAGAGGGACGGCGTGCAGGTACCGGTCCAGGGTTACTGGTGACTTGGTGCAATCGGTGATGATGGTCTTGCTCATCATCCGAGGATGCGAGTGCTTCGGAGTCTGGTGTGGAGCCGCGAATCCCTGCCTTAGACCTATCAAGGAACATGGTTGCACTGCCACCTGGAAAGCCGCTGAATGAAGTGCGCTTCGGTTGGCCCGCCAGGGTTTGCGAATTCTGACTGGATGTCATCTCTGTAAGTAGACGGAATTGTGTAATTCAAGTGGTGTTCAATAGTTTGAGGCCATCGCTGGGAAAGACGATCTGTAAGAATAGTTAGATGCGGCCTGCAGCAGGTGCGAAAGGAGTATTTGGTGTTAAGACGCTTTAAGTTGATGGCAGGCTCGTACAAGAGTAAATTGCCAATTGTATGATGTGCGGTGAAGAGTGTTGACGCCTGCCCCATGACTGATAGGTGAAGCGGCAACGACACGGGGTGAGGCTGTAGATGACTGAGGGTTGCTCGGGCAGAGTGACGTGGGTGGAGGAAAATCTTTGCGAACAACATAACGAAGACGTGACGGAGCTTGCAAATTAGAGTGCACTCACTTCGGATGCCGTGACTGTAACAGTGGGAATGGAATGGGCGATGTAGCTTGCTGTCTTACCCCTAGCAAAGCCGGCGACGGACTATTCGTCAGTCACTTCTATTGTACAAAGGCCCAACAGATTCAACAGATGATGCGGATTAACGAGTATCTTGCAAGTCTAGACGATGAGGCTTGTTAGTGGGTTGATCTGATCAAGCCCAAGGCTTTGAGCAAGATGCGCCACGTACATTGACGGAGATGCCCGACTAATCAACACATTACACAGCAATTGCTATATTCTGGTCGAATTGGATGGATGGCGAAGAGAAGTCGAAAGCTTTTGCCGGGGTAGTGTCGGTCTATGTCTGTTGTGTTATTGCTTACAGTGTCTATCACTTCGGTGACATTAGCTTTCTAATCTCGTAGCGAAAGTCTTCAGACTAAGTGAAGAATGCAAGATTTCGCCATGGGTAGTCCAACTCATAGACACTTTCAATCCCAGTCCAATCTTCACCAAGCAAGTATATGCAGATGAATGTAGTCTTACAGGGAATAAAGGTGACTCGACACGCCTTGCGGATGATATCGTATGTTGTAGACTCCAGAGAGCAGGCAGAGTGGCCACAGCTAGAATAGCCGACAACACTCACCTAGCCGTTCTAATCGTTCACAATATCAAGCTACCGCAAGATCCTTCTAATATACGCCGAAGTACAGGAAAGGTGGACGCCAATGGAGTTCCTGGGTATCTTCGGGATGTCAGCAAATAAAGATCAATGCGAGCGTCGTCCAAAGCGATCAGCTGGCTTCTTTGGGCACGGATCAATCCAGTTTCTGGAGGAGCATACCGAACGAGGAGTGGAGTGGGACACTACAGACAATCTTATGAGTACACCAGCCGAATAGCAACCTTGTAACATAGATTTTCCTATGTTACTCGCAATTGAACTTGGCGGTTCCAGGGCCCGCTAGGTGTCTTAATCAAGCCCATGTAACGACCTTGTGCGACCTTAGTTCGTGTTCCCTTGCCTGCTTAACGCTTCCAGCAGGCGCCTTGCCTCAGGTGTTGTAGTGCAGAGAGAGCAATTGGTAAGGCGTTTGTGGATAGGTAGTCAGATAGTTGTCACGGTAGCGTCGGCGTTCCGGGATGTTGCTTTTATCGGAAGCAGCGAGAGGACGACGGGTCGAATGGGGATAAGTAGACTCTGATAGCTTTGACTCTTGAAGTTGAGCAGGTGGTACGATGACAAGGTTCGTGATTGTGAAGCGGACGAGGTTTGGCTAGCTTGGGTCTCGTTGGATTCGTCAACCAGGCTCTCCCCTACGGTCAGCCGTGCGCTGTTTGCAGTGATACTGAGACTAGAGTATTCTTCTCAAAACGGTGGGGGAGAGGATGATGTTGAAGGTCAGGATGTCAGGGTGCCAGGATTGCTGGGATGTTCCCCAGGGTTTCTTTAGCGGAGTCGACCCCGCGGAAGGCGGCCCTAAGCAGATGAGAGGCGTTCGTTACAAACGTGGAGAAAAAGCTAGAAAGAGGGGTCGCTGACCCTGGTTTGGCCGTCGATCTCAGATCGTTAATCAATGTGTACCGATGTACTTGGAGCAACGTACGTTTCGATTTACATGAGGGGGGGAAAGGATCACGAGACCGGTCCAAGTTACGTTCATTCTGTTGGGACAAAGTACTGCTGAGGACTGGAACGCGTTTATGAAGCTCGATTGCTCGACAAAGTGAAGAGGGAAAGGGTTCAGCTCTGACACAAATGCCTTACCACGGCTTTTAAGATTGCAGCTCAATACTCTTGCTGGTGGCGGCCGGCTGCCCCCGAAGGAGTGGCATATGAAGAAAGGAGCAAGTGTTAAAGCGCACAGGCTCGTTCAAGCCACAGTCGGAAGCTATCCAGACCCAGTCAATTGGGATTGTGGGGTGCAGCTGCAGAACCTAGCTGCAAGTACTTGGGACTGTTCGGTGCAAGTCTAATAGTATGTTCTACATCCGATTAATCGTTGCTTGCAGACCATGTAACCTTTTCGTTTCAGCCAGGGTCCGCATGTCATGCACAAGCGTGAGCGACCCAATGGAACCAACTAAAGATAGCTCCAATCTTCGAAATGTTCAGATGCACGGCAACCATGTCTAGGTGCAGGACAGACACCTCTCAACGCAGACAACATCACAAGGACATCTCTCGATGGATCAGGACTTATATGATGTTCAAGTCCCCAATTCAACATTGCGTGACGGGTCTTCGAGAGGTCAATCCGTAGCAGTCTGGATGGATCCACTAACGATATTGACTTTGGAACCATGCCTCTAACGATTACCCTCGACGGCTGAGTGCCCTCCCGAAGGTCCATCCTAAACACCCTGCAAGGACATAGTTATCACGTCGCGAGATTGCATTAAGCTTCCACGGTATTCAGGCTCCCTTTGCCCACCGTCGAAGCAGTGGCATCGGGGCCTTTTTGCTGCTTCAATTTCTCTTCAAATTTGGCAAACTCTCTCATTGCAATTTCCTCCTCTTGATCCAGAACCTGCGTTACGGCTTTGACTTCTTCAATCTGTTATAGACTTGTTAGTACATATATAATACCATTTCTGTTCTAGCAGACATACGTAATGCATCAACATGCTCTCAATTCCGTTCTTCAGCGTGACTGTGCTCGAATCACATGTTCGGCAAGCCCCACGAAGTTTTAACAGCACATTTCCATTTTCAAAGCCTCGAAATTCGATGTCGCCGCCATCTTCTTGGATCGCGGGCCGGATCCTAGTCTCTAGGAGCTCCTTGATCATGCCCACCACTTCACTATCGTTCTCATCGAAGCCCAGAGTATCTTGTGCTCCCCCTTCTTGACCGGCTTCAGACGACTTGTTCTCGACCGTATTGACGATCTGCTCTCCTGACGAGACCGCCTCCGTTATCAAACTGAACACTTCCGGCTTCACATGTGCCCAATTCGCATCTCCGGCTTTTGTGACAGTAATGAAGTCAGGACCATAGAAGATCGAAGTAATGCCATCAACATTCATTAGTCGGGCAGCCAGTGGCGACGGGTACGGCGGTGCTAAGGTAGATCTAGGCGAGAGATACTCAAGAAAGGGCGAAGACAAATTCTCGGGTAAGATGGTATGGTTAGGAAGGAATTTGAGCGCCTTCATGATTCAGCAGCTGGCTGCGATTGCTCTGGGTTGAACGCTCACATCAGCATTTGGTGTATTTTCCGTCTGTATGAATATCGTCCGAATACCACCGTAGATTAAAGGTGCAAGCCGGGTGCTCCTGTGATGCGTCAGCGGTCTTGGTCGTTGGCTATATGCTGTGAGGTTCGTCGGTCTTGTGCTTTGATGTGATGCTCTGGAATACTGTGAAGTAATCCATAATGCTTTGCTTGAGCAACGCATGTCTTTGAAAGGTACGTATACCCTTGATATCATATTTGATATAGCTAGAGTTGCCAGAGTCTTGTCGTAAGCAAGGAGAATGTTTGAGATAAACGCCTCGGTCGATCTTTACCTATGAATGTTCCTAAAACGTCATCTTTAGAGAAGCGCCGCTTACAGTAGTAGCCGCTCCCCACTACTCACTCCGCAAGCACACTCGAAGCGTGAGTACTCTGTGAGGCAAACATGCAAATTACCAAATGACTGTTATGGTCACGAACTGCCGAAAGGATGGCAGGTCCGTGTGGGGTATGCAACGTCCAAAGTGCCAAATATAAGTGCCCATCATGCCAGTTACAATAGTGAGCACCAATTCTCTGCAGTGTCAACATATAGTATGCTAACAATGGCGATCTAAAGCTGCTCCACACAGTGCTACAAGCCTCATCAGGCTAGCCACCCAAACAAACTGCCACCAAAGCCCCCGCCACTAGTATCTACGAACCCTGTCAACTCTCATGTCGAGATTGGTAGACCATCCTTAGAGGCGATGCCACTGCTCTCACTTGAAACTTCTCCAGAACTGCAACTCCTGTACAAGCGCTTCCCTCGACTACAAGATCAGCTGAGACGGGTTTATGAAGCTACAAATGAGCCTCCAGCAGACTACACTGATAATCATTCATCCGGCAGACATGCAGGTGACCGAGGACGCGGACACGGTAGAGGCAGGGGACGAAGTCGGGATCGAGGGATTGGAGCTCCATGGTCTCAACAGAAGGGTTTAAAGGCTGGTCTGTACCAAATGAGAAAGTTGAGGCATCTTAAAGGACTTGACGGAGAAGGGTTGATGGAATTTTCCCAGCTTATTACGAGGACGATTGGGAACAAGTCTTCAGAGATGATGTCGGCTGGAGTATAAGGACGGCTTTTGTCTCTGATAGGTGCAGGAGGTTTGGTCGACTAGATGCCAGGGTCAGATGCAGGGAGATACGCAGTTGCAAGTATCCGTTCGATCATCTTCAGACTTTTGGGTAACTGCCTTGAATCCCTTCATAAGCGCCTCGCTAATGGTCTACTCAAGACTTCATATCCTCCACATAAATCAGAGATTGATTTTTTCAAGCAATCGCGTGCTCCAACAACCATGTTGGTATCGCCCATCTTTCCAAACCACGTACCACAGGGATGTATACCTCTGATGCATATCTTATATACGCTATCATAGAAGAATGTAACTTTCATTAGTGCATAACTGTCATCGCTGGAACCAGTTGAACTTCTTTCGGCTCATTTCGCCGATGCCTGGCGCTTCTAATTGTGTACTGCGGGCCCACAATTGCTAGAAGGCTGCTGTCAGCGTTTCAATCGTACTACGAGGAAGCGTGTGCTACATAGAGAACTCACATCATCGTCCTTGCAGAACCGTCCCTCTAGCACCAGTTGCCGCACCTCTTCATTCCGAATTATATGTGGATATGTGATCTGCTGACTTTGCCGGAGCCTAATAATGACCTCGCCCATGACTTCGAATTTCTTCCAATTGATGCGTTTGTTCTCTTCGATGCCAATGTGAGTCTTGTTGCCTTGCTCAGCGAGAACGAGATCTCGTCGGTGAAGTGGCAGAAATGGGATACGCGCGGTCGAAGTATTCGAATAAGCTAGTCGGTACGCGAAATGACTTTTTTGTGTTCCCATCAGTATCTCAAGGCGCATGAATTCCTTTTGTGATTGTGGCGGGATGAGCTCTCGAGTCTGCGTTAGTCGATGCACTGCCGTGCCATTGATGCCAGCAACTACGGCGCCAAGCGAGTTGTAGTTGTTGAGATGGCGCAATTTCCACGCCACTCCCATAAACTTCTCCAGGACTTTCGCGCGATGCTTTGGCTTGTCACGCAGCAATATCATGTTGGCAACCCAGTACGCAATGTGGTTGAAGTGTTGAACCATGCGATTGACATGCTCAAGGCTTGTGCACTTCTCTTTCTGTTCAGCTGGTAAACTGACATCTCTTATCAGATCGCGAGGCCTGATCGAAGAGTACATTATCCAGTCAATGCGGGTGAGTTCACGAGCAACTTGCTCATCAGGTATCTCCATAAACTGATGCCATTGAATCTTGGTTAGCGGGTTTCGAGGTACAGGAGCGAGGAACCGGGCTTGACACTGAGCATTTTCAATGGAGTTCGATAGAGTTTGGAATGAGCTCGTAGACTGGCTATCTGTTCTACTTATGCTGGAATTTGAAGATGGTGTCGCGGAGATCCTGGAAGGGTGGGACGTTGGTACCTTCTCCGAGCTTGTGTGATCGACAACATCCTCTGTCGAGGAATCGGCGGTGAGAGTTGGAGAATCAGCGTTGACTATTGAAGCCGTGCTCGCAATAGAAGACATCGTCAGGAAGCTTTCCATGGTGTTTGCCCTACTCCTACTTTTATCTGAGCACGCCCACTCGGTGTCGTCGTCATCAGATACCACGTCCAAGTGTGGGCTGATCTCTTTGCTGGCAACTGCATACTCTTGGGAGGACGCCAAACCCTGCACAAAGCCTGTCATGAACCGACGAGTCATAGGGTGGGCGAAGTCGCCTGGGTAATCGGAAACCCAGTCCTTGAGAATGTTCAAGTACCTCAGCTGCGCAGTCATTCGAGTAAGATATGGGGTATCTCTATCGTTCAAATCCTCGAACCGACGGACGATTGCTGTGATCAATGAATACGGTGGAGCAAACTTCCGATACAGGCAGAGAAAAATGGCTGCAAACTTCGCATCGGATTTTGACTTCGGTTGTGACAGAAGCCGATCAACTAAATCGTCGAAGGAAACGCCGAACTCTTGAGGATCGGCGTCTTCTATCTTTCCAGAGCTGGCTTCTAGCGGAGCAGGTGGACCATCACCGGCGTCGGTAAGGTCTCGATCCCCATCTTTGCCTGTCATTGGATCTGTAGCCATAGCCGACGTATTGAAGGTCTCCGAAGGGTAAGGCCTGAATGGGATATCGAAGTTATTCTCGAAGTTGTGTGCGCTTTGGGCGTCATCACTATTATTGGTCGATGCATGATCCTCGTCGCTACCTTCTTCAAATAGCCTTGATGCAGGTGACCTTTGCCCATCAGGCCTTCCGTCTGAGCTTTTTTGGTGTGCCTGGCGGCTATTATAACCTGGAGCATAAGGAGTGCCAATATTCGCACGGCTGAGGGACATTGACGTTGGTTCGGATGCCGTGGATGCAGAATTTGGCACTTCAGACGCAGCACGACTATGTTTACTCTTTGATCCCGCCGCTTGTACCGGTGGGGATGCGGGGCCGGGTTGAGAGGTGGTCATTGCACGGGGACGTAATGGGCGCTCAGCTTCAGAGACTAATTCTTCAATCGGTCAGCAAAGGAACAAATCATTGTCATATGTGAGTTCCAAATCATAAGATCCGAAGACCAACTCGGTAAAACACTACCACGACCCGGGACAGATAGGGAACTCACGACGCCTTTCCATCATGATGTTGCGCAAAATGACGGAGATGCATCTCTTGTGGGTTTCTGGGGCGGTGATGGATGTCTGGAAAGACTCAACATTGAGAGTGCTGCAGAAATCTTCGACCTTCTCTTGGTCAACCTCCCACATGTTGAATGGACTGTCACATTTGGCAGAGACGAGCACCGTAGGTACAGCCTCGTTCACTAATGCTTCTGTAGATAGAACAAATCGTAAGCATGTTTAATATAAATGCATTTTCAGACTCCTTCTGTTCGAAGCATAGGCGAAGATCAAGGTATACCCCGCTGTGCTCGAACGAAGTACTTGGGAAGATCGGACCGACTCACTTAATAAAGTTGGCATTGGGGATATGCTACCCTGGTCCATCACATCATATATAGCTAAAACGCCGTCAACACCGGGCATGATCTCGTCTCCCACTCTTTCAGGCCAATGCACACTCTGCTCTGGTGTGACCTCGACATCTTCCAATGCCAATTCGTACAGCCGAACAACGGAAATCTTGCCCTCCAGTGATACCTTCTTACTCGAGACATGTGATGTGGAGGGCTTCTTGAGATCTAGAGCACAGTGTACGAACGTCGACTTGCCAACCGCCGGAGCCCCTAAAACAGCGATTGAAACTTCTTGAACCACAGTAGGATTTCCAGTCTTCCCGTCATTCTCGGGAGGTAGTCCTTGCAATTGCTTGCTTGGGGGACGTGTGGTTTGATAAGAGCCGCTGTCGCGCTGTGACGGGAAATCAAGGTGCCTCGAAATGGGAGATTTGGGGGAGGGCAGCGTCGATAGAGGAGGCTCAGAGGTCTGGCTTGGCCCCCTGGCTCTGCCATTGGACGTACATTCAAAGGGCTTTTGCTGCGCTCGCAAATGCTCTTCAGTCTGGGTTACAGCTAACGGCGCCGATTTCATACGCTCCCTATACTGTGGCCGACCTCCAGATGTGGGGGGAAGCGAGCTCTTGGATGTTCCCGCATAAGACCTGGTCTTCTTTGACGACCGTCGTCGTTCCATTATGGAAGGCGAGTCGGCATCATTTTGAGCATCGTTGCGAGTCCGAGCGCCGGGACCTCACATGCAGATGCAGGAGGAGATGGGGGATATCCTTAGATCAATCTTTTAGGGATTGGGTCAGATAGATAGCATCAATAGAATACTAGGTAGAGGTGATATCTTTAGAAGGACTCCTGCAACGGTGCAAGGTCAGAGGTAGAGGCAATACTGACCCAAGGACTTTGGCAGCAGTAGATTGTTTGAAGAGTTTGGCGTGTGACGGACAGAAGAGAACGGGCTCGAGGCTTGAGGCTTGAGGCTTGAGGCTTGAGGCTTGAGGCTTGAGGCTTGAGGCTTGAGGCTTGAGGCTTGAGGCTTGAGGCTTGAGGCTTGAGGCTTGAGGCTTGCTGATCGACAAGATCGATCTTCAAATAAGCTAAGGGTGCACCGTTCTCAACTTTACCTAATCCTACTATTAGTGCGTAATCGAAGGAGAAACAATATAACAATACACAAGGTCAGTTCCCCTGTCGCGTCTCAAAGGTCAGAATCAGATCGGACTAGCATTGCCCACAGCCAGCCACATCATAACAGAGGAGGCGACATCAGAGCAAAAAAGGTCTGGCGAAGCTCCGGACGCATCCAGCGTATAAGGCTCCCTAGAGCTCCCCCCAGAGTTGGAGCTAGGTGACCAGTGTCTGAGCGTTTTGCTAGCCCAATGTTTGCGGGTGGTCCCCCGATTAGTGGGACTCAAGCCACACAATTCTCAAGCGCCCGCTGGAATAGCCGACTCTACACGAGCTTGAGACTTTAAAGCCTTGCGATTGTAACCTCTTAAAATAAGGATAACGCTTAGGCTCAAAGTCGTTGCTCATCCGGTTACTCAATCACGGTCTTTTGACTTTAGGATAGGTCTCGAGATATAGAAAGGTTCACCTAGTAACTGGCTACTACCTCTAATCCTTTTTGTAGAGGGTATAATGGTTTACTTTCGCGTAACAAAGATCTAGCGCTTGTAATACTTAAAAACTTTTGACTAAAAGTTTCGCTACTATATATCTTTTTCACAGGTTACATCTGTTGTTGATCTGGTAAGTAAGCAAGCCGGGGGTTAGACCCCGGAGTTATAAGATAGAAGAGTCCACCTGTCAACTAGCCAAATCCCTTAACTGGCCAACCCTCTAGGGCTAAGCCCCGGAACTTTTGATTCTTAGTTCTCCGGGCTCCAGCTCCGGGCGCCTCTAGGGGTATAATTACCGACGACTATAACTTGCGAAGTAGACACGTAACGACTAGACTTCTGGTATAGACCAAGATATTAATAATAAACCCGCTGCGTGTGGAGTTAAAACCTAGAGTAATAATATTAAGATTGGTGTTAGAGGCTCAGCCCTATAGGGTTAGCCAGTTGAGGGGTTTGGCCAGTTGACAGGTGAACTCTTCTAGAGATCCTCTAGGGAATTTAACCGCCCGAAACTGACCAGTTACTGGGTGAAACCTTCCACCTGTGAATTAGTATCTAGCTGTAAGGTACTCTTGGCAGGAAGCTGGACTAGGCAAGGCTATCAACACATTCATTAGTAGGGTCAGGTCTGTACAAGACGAAAGACAAGGAAGGAAACAAGAACAGGGCATCTGGAGTAGCAACATATGTACCAAGCAGTAACCAATTGTACACGAGTGCGGGGCTAGGTCAGACCAGGAATCACCTACGCCAGGAGCCATCTGGCACATCTGGCTTATCTGGCACCATTATGCTCCGCTATCGCTACGCAGCTAGTGATCCTTCTCAAATCATTAAACAGGGGGTGGTATAACGCTAACGCTGTGCAGCTAGTGATCCTGCTTAAAGCACTCAACAGGGGGTGACATAAGAATTTAGACCTCCGAGGTTTCCCCTGTGGCCACGATATCACTTCCTATTGATCCTTTGTCGCTTTCTTAGATGCATGGCATTATCCTCTTCCTTTAAGACCTGAGCATCCTTACTCCCCTCTCACTAAATTGTGATCTGATATCCGGTGCAGCACAATGCGAACCTCTAGTCTTTCAATAGCTCATTTCAACAACCTGTTCCCCAAAGCTTACATATACATCCTTGCCTTCATCACCCTTTGTCTTATTCTCTTGTCCTCAACCTCTTTTCCCTCCCTTACCACTACCTTAACCCCTTCGCCTAAGCACACAACCCAGCCTCCCTGGCTCCTCATTACCTCCTCCGCCTCCTCCGACTTCCAGCGGCGGCTCCTCGTCCGCTGGACCTGGGTCTCCCTCTTCCACCGCTCTGATATCTTCGACCATATCTTCGCTGTCTCCAGCACCGACCCCGTGCTCCTCCCCCTCATCAAGAAGGAGAATGACACCTTTGGCGATATTCTCCTCCTGGACGACATTGAAGACACCAACTGGACAGCAAACCACATTAAGCCGTTTGAATTCTTCAAGAGAGTCACAAATAAAGCGTGGAAGGGGAGGACATATAAGTTCGTGTCAAAAGTGGATCAGGACAGTTTTATCGATCCGGTGCGAATATGGAATAAATATTTAAAGGGGAGAATGCGCGATACGGGGATCGAAGAAGATCGGCTGATGTTGAGTATGTCGCACGAAGCATTCTGCGAGTGCCCTGCGCCCCAAGGTAGCTTCTACACCTTGAGCTGGGATCTCGCGAAGCTCATCACGCGTTTGTATAATGGCATGGAGGACCGGAAGGACATCGAGCAGGAGGACTGTATGGTAGGGAAGTTTCCGACCCAGGCGGGCGAGCAGTATGAGTTTGTATCTATGGATGAGGAGGAGTCATTTGATGTTATTGGCGAGAAGGGGGGTGCTATCGCAAAGGATTGGAGCAATGATCATGCTGAAAGAGGACCCTTAGAAAAGATGGAAAAGGTGGTATTTCTGCATCAGATGAAGGAGGAATGGAAGTGGCTGGCTGTTAAGGAACTTTTTAATCAGGATGGTTGGGCACGGAATGGAAACTCAGGAGCAACAGTCTAACGAGTCCATACACTTATGCTTAGGAAATAGTTCGGGAGAAATAATCTGAAAAGTCTATGTACTTATACTTTGATGATGATCCGAGCTGGATACTATGGTAAGGTATTGAAGTATAGAGTATTGATTTAGATTGATTGTCATAAGTAAAGGAAGCATGCTGATACTAAAACTGCTACGGGCTAGGCCTAGGTAAACTCCTATATAGTACCAGCCCGGAGGATTCTATATATAGTAGCCTAGTAGCAAAGCTTTTGAGCTTTGCTTGTGCTCTTTTACTAAGGTCGGGGCCTATAGTATGATAGTTATATAAAGGCCTAGCGACGTCGGCTCTAAGCTAGCGTACTAGGTATAGAGCGGAAGGCGAATATCAGTACTAGGCCTAGTATACTTAGTAAGTTTCTAGTATACTAGGCGAAGTTCTTAGTACGCTTAGTAAGCGGGCTTAGCAGGGGACTTTAAGAATTATATACGCCTTAAATTCCTTCTTACTTCCTTAGTTATTAGCTCTACTAGTAATCTATAAATTATACTTATACTTGATTGATTGATTGATTGGTTTATACGCCTATTCTAGTATCTATATATACTAATGAGGGTGTTCTATTATATTATTTGTGAAACTAGTAGATAGTACACGTAGTGTGCCTTTCCTAGCCGTAAGAGAAACTATAGTATAGTGCCTAGATAAAAACTCCCGCTTATCCTTAATGATATAATTACTTTTAGTCTAGGGATTACACCCTAGGCCTCCTTAACACCGGTAACTCTTAACTATATTCTTTAATATTATACTGAGCGCTCTATAATATTATTTCTAATACTAACTATAATATACGCCCTTCGCACTATACTTAGCTCTTAAGGACCCTGCTATATTCTTCTATATCCTTCGACTTTATTATAGCGCTAAGCGCCCTATAACTTTCTTTAACCTTTACTATATTAATATAGGGGGGGGGGGAGGAGGGGGTATATAGCCGTCCTATAAGGGTTTGAGTTATTAGCGCTAATTAGTAGTATTTATTAGTATCCGTAGTAGTACCGGATTTAGCTATTCAGTAGTTTACTGGTTAAGGATATAGGAAAGGGGGGAAGCTATATATACCGCCTAGGAGGCCTATACTTATATAAAGAATCGAATAGTATAATATCCCGCTAGTTATATTAGATAGTACTTACTTCTATCCTTATATACTTTACTTTAGGGGGGAGCTAACCCTTTAGCTTATAATTATAGTTATACGGCGCTGCTTATACTAAAAGCTCGCTTAGCTACTTAGATAGAGGCCGTCCTTTTCTAAAATATACCTTCTAATTTATAACTTAGTATATCCTTCTCTTAGTCCTATATACCTATAACCCCAGCCTTCCCCTAAGATAGACTGCGCGTTAGTCTTAACTAGTAGATACGTATTAAGCGTACGTAGATATTAGATTTTTTAAATTAACGGCTGGGTAAGTGTTACCTATACTCTTCACTTATTAGGCTAAAATACTATACCTGATACTAATTCTTACTATCTAGTCTCGATTATAGGGGAGGTATAATAGTCGTAGTAGAGTTAGGGTAGGTATTATCGCGTTACCTAAAAAACTCTGCACGGAGTTCTTAGTAACTACGCGACGTCTCAACATCATTCAACCTGTAATATATTAGGGGAGACATCTCAGCTCTGAATAGGTATTCAGGTTCGTAGCCAGTACCGCGTATAGGTGTGTCTCTATCGCTGGCCTTATACTTATACTTATCTATCTATTAAACCTATAATAGTATTTACGTACTTAGTAGCTACGTAGCTCTATACTAAAAAAGAACTTACTACCTTATAGTTCTAATAACTCCGTTCGTACGGAGCTACCTAGTTAGTAATAGTAAGTATAATCTAAAGTAACTCTATTAACTTATAAAGTTATAGTATTATACTATAGGAAAGTACTACTAATATTATAACCTTATAAGAGGGGGTTACTAACTCTAAAGAAGCTATTAATAAAGGAGATATACCCTCTAGCTATACTACTAGCGAAGATAGCGACTAAAATAATAATATACCCCTAATCCTTATATTTATAAGCGAAGACCCCCGCCTTACTAGTCTAACCTAAGAGTAATATTATTAATTTATACTACTTAAGGCTAAGAAGTGTTAAAATGTAATAGGTAGAATACTTAATTATCTAGCTAAGTGCGACTATACGAGATATATATAAGGGTTAGGGCTAAGCCTTAGTTATTAATAACTAAGCCTTAGGATATCGAATACCTAAATTTTAATACTCCTACTTAAATATAGTACGCCGAATACTAGATATATTAAATTATAGTCTATTAAAACGACTAATTTACTATACGCTAGTTATAACTACTTTTTGCCCTAAATACCTAGTATTTAGTAGGATAGTAGAGCTTATCTTTTACTGCTACTACCAAAACTTTCTAAAAAATAGCAAAATACGGTTATTTAAATTTTTATTTTAATAATTATCTTATATATACTAATTTCCTACTAATAGTTAGTTAGGCAGTATATAGGGCTAATAGATATTACGAAGTATAATAATAGCTCTAGGGATAATCTAGGTATAGTTACCCTAATAGAGTCGTATTCGCGCGCGATCCTTAGGGGTACTCCTACTAGATCTAGGTAGTTACTCCTACTAAAGCTCTACCTTAGGCGATATATTCTAAGCCTAAATTATTACGGAACTCTATAAATTTATCTTTATAGAGAGGTTTAGTAAGCCTATTAGTAACTTAATACTTAGTAGGTATATAGCGGAGGTCTACTATACTATTTATAACTTACTCCTAAATAAAGTAGTAGTATATATTGATATACTTACTATAAGTATAGAATTCCGGATTCTTTATAAGGGCGATCGCGCTTTAATTATCCCTATAGATAATTACTACTTAAGGTTCCTAGCTACTAAGCTTAAGCTACCTTAGTAGGTTTTAAAGCTATACTGCTTCCCTAAACGCTAGGGTCTAACTAATATATTTAGCCTTATAGGTAGAAAGGGCTATAATAGGTTATCGCTTAGATAACTAGCTAATAGCCCCGCTACCTATATTAAAGATATAACCTAAGGTAGATTAGCGCGTATTACGGTCTCCCGCCTAATTAGAGTTAGTATAGCCTATTAGTACCTAAATTAGTCCTAAAAAGGTTAATTAGTATTTAGTTATTAACTTAAGATATTAGAAGATTCGTTTAACTACTCCCTAATAAGCTTACGTTAGGTTTATACTATAGTAACTAACTACTAATATAGGGTATATAATATTAGGTTAAGTCCTTAGTATTGCGTATATTAGCGACCTAATAGCCTTCTAATATAGTAGGCGGTCTTAGGCGTTAGCTTAGAAACTATTAAGGGCTTTTTTAAGATAGTAAGTTATCTCTATAGAGGTCGCGGTTTCTTTATATTCCTAAAGGCTAAAGTCTTAAAGTACTTTCTTAATATAAGCCTCTTAGCCTAGTTATAGCGTTCGTTATTAGCGGTTTTAGGTAACTATTATCCCTAAGTAATAGCTATATAGCCTAAGATCCGTTATATAGAATTAATAGTTAAGGGTATCTTTAACCCTTTAAATAGCTTCCTTACTAAGGCCCGTAATTAGTAAATTATCTATATATAGGGTAATTAGCCTCCTATCTTTAGGGTTAATAAATACGCTTAAATTAGCTTTTAATAGGACGACGCCTAATTCAGCGTTTATAAAGCTAGCGAAGGTATTATACTATACTTAGGGGGATTATTTCAGGCCGTATAGAGCCTTATTTAGGCGGTAAACTTTTACCTCCCCTTAAATAAAGCCTTTAGGCTATTCTATAAAGATCTCCTCTTCTATATCCCTATAAAGGAATACTATTTTAACGTCTATCTACTTTAGGTCCTAATCTATAGCAGCGGTAATTATAAATATAGCCTTATAGCTTATAGGTTTAACTACTAAGGCGAAAGTCTTATTATAATTAAGACCTTTTTATTATTCGAAGCCTTAAATAATGTTAAAATGTAATAGGTAGAATACTTGATTATCTAGCTAAGTGCGACTGTGCGAGATATATATAAGGGTTAGGGCTAAGCCTTAGTTATTAATAACTAAGCCTTAGGATATCGAACACCCGAATTTTAATACTCCTACTCGAATATAGTACGCCGAATACTAGATATATTAAATTATAGTCCGCTAAAACAACTAATTTACTATACGCTAGTTGCAACTGCTTTTTGCCCTAAATACCTAGTATTTAGTAGGATAGTAGAGCTTATCTTTTACTACTACTACTAAAACTTTCTAAAAAATGGCAAAATACGGTTATTTAAATTTTTATTCTAATAATTATCTTATATATACTAATTTCCTACTAATAGTTAGTTAGGCAGTATATAGGGCTAATAGATATTACGAAGTATAATAATAGCTTTAGGGATAATCTAGGTATAGTTACCCTAATAGAGTCGTATTCGCGCGCGATCCTTAGGGGTACTCCTACTAAATCTAGGTAGTTACTCCTACTAAAGCTCTGCCTTAGGCGATATATTCTAAGCCTAAATTATTACGGAACTCTATAAATTTATCCTTATAGAGAGGTTTAGTAAGCCTATTAGCAACTTAATACTTAATAGGTATATAGCGGAGGTCTACTATACTATTCGTAACTTACTCCCGAATAAAGTAGTAGCGTATATTAATATACTTGCTATAAGTATAGAATTCCGGATTCTTTATAAGGGCGATCGCGCCTTAATTATCCCTATAGATAATTACTACTTAGGGTTCCTAGCTACTAAGCTTAAGCTACCTTAGTAGGTTTTAAAGCTATACTACTTCCTTAGACGCTAAGGTCTAACTAATATATTTAGCCTTATAGGTAGAAAGGGCTATAATAGGTTATTACTTAGATAACTAGCTAATAGCCCCGCTACCTATATTAAAGATATAACCTAAGGTGGATTAGCGCGTATTACGGTCTCCCGCCTAATTAGAGTTAGTATAGCCTATTAGTACCTAAATTAGTCTTAAGAAGGTTAATTAGTATTTGGTTATTAACTTAAGATATCGGAAGATTCGTTTAACTACTCCCTAATAAGCTTATATTAGGTTTATACCGTAGTAACTAACTACTAATATAGGGTATATAATATTAGGTTAAGTCCTTAGTATTATATATATTAGCGACCTAATAGCCTTCTAATATAGCAGGCGGTCTTAGGCGTTAGCTTAGAAACCGTTAGGGGCTTTTTTAAGATAGTAAGTTATCTCTATAGGGGTCGCAGTTTCTTTATATTCCTAGAGGCTAAAGTCCTAAAGTACTTTCTTAATATAGGCCTCTTAGCTTAGTTGTAGCGTTCGTTATTAGCGGTTCTAGGTAACTATTATCCCTAAGTAATAGCTATATAGCCTAAGATCCGTTATATAGAATTAATAGTTAAGGGTATCTTTAACCCTTTAAATAGCTTCCTTACTAAGGCCTATAATTAGTAAATTATCTATATATAGGGTAATCAGCGTCCTATCTTTAGGGTCGATAAATATACTTAAGTTAGCTTCTAACGGGATGACGCCTAATTCGGCGTTTATAAAGCTAGCGAAGGTATTATACTATACTTAGGGGGATTATTTCAGGCCGTATAGAGCCTTATTTAGGCGGTAAACTTTTACCTCCCCTTAAATAAAGCCTTTAGGCTATTCTATAAAGATCTCCTCTTCTACGTCCCTATAGAGGAATACTATTTTAACGTCTATCTACTCTAAGTCCTAATCTATAGCAGCGGTAATTATAAATATAGCCTTATAGCTTATAAGTTTAACTACTAAGGCGAAAGTCTTATTATAATTAAGACCTTTTCGTTATTTAAAGCCTTAAACGACCCAGCGTACCTTATAGTATATAATTTTCCCTTTAGGGCTATACTTTAAGGTATAAACCTATCTACCCCTAAGAACTTTCTAGCTATCTAGGGGCGATATTAGTATCTAAGTATTATTAGTTATAAGGGAGTTAAATTCGTTATTTATAGCGAGCTCCTACTATATTTTATATATATTATTAGCTATTACTTCAGCGTAGGTTTTAGGTTTATAGGGTTCCGCTAAATTCGCCTAAGCTAGTAGAGAGATCGCTAAATACCTATAGAGGGGATCTAGTAAGAGGTTCCGTATATTAGGGATATTAAGCTTAGGGTATATTACTAGGACTTAAGTTATCTCTCGCTCTTCTATAGTACCTATTATTATTAGTAATACTAGCTGTAATAGGGCTAGAGAGCTTAGTATTAATAGTAAACTTAGGCTTAGAGAAGGAGAATATAATATTTCTTTAGAAGTTAGGGGTAAGGGAGGTAATTCTCCCCCTAAAGGAGGTAATTCTCCTAAGGATTCTTAGTTAGGTAATTATACTAAGGATATATTAAAGTTAAAGTTAATAGAATTCTAATTCCTATTATACGCCTCCCCTAAAGCGGAGGTCTATTAGCGTTTAGCTAAGGGTTCTTTACCCTTATAGAAGTAGGGCCGTTTCTCCTATATATAGACGTTAACGGCGCGGATAATAGCGCGCTGTTTTAGTAACTATAGGCGAAAGATATAGCTATCCCCTTTATATCCTAAGAGGAAATAGGGGTCGCTTTTATCTATAAATTTCTTTTAGAGATAGTTTCGCGCCTATATTTTAAAGCTAAGGGTTCTTAGGTACCTAAGATAAGGCTTATACTTATAGAAGGCCTTATATAGGGTCTTTCTAAGCTTTATAACTAAGCTCCGGATAGTAAGGTAATTAGCTATTTTTATAATTTTAGGCTAAAAAGACTTATTAAGTTTAGAGCTTAATAGTAGAGGGTAAGTATATCTAATAAGGACCTACCTAAAATATTTAATAATCCTATTTTATTCCGGGTTTCTAGGTACTATAGGCTTATAGATAATCCCTTTAAGGCTAAGGTATTCTTAAAAGGTTCCTTTAATATATTCGCCCCTATTATCTATATATAGGCGTCGGATTAGGCGCCCTATTCGCTTATACTTATACTAAAACCGTCGGAATAGATCGCTAAGCTCCGATTTATATTTTATATAGTAGACTTCGGAGTAGTAGGTAAAGTTATCTTTAAAGGTAACTACCTATTTACTACTATTAAAGCTAATAGGCTTAATAGGTCCTATAATATTACTATAAATAAATTCTATTAGGCGTATTCTAAGTTTAATAAAGTCCTTATATAGGGTAGACTAATAACAGCTTAGAATATAGTATTTATAGGTTAATTTATCTAAGAATTTCTTTAAGAAGTCTACTCTAGTAGCTATATTAGGTAGCTAATCTACGTTTTATTAACCTATATAACCTATACGGGCGTATTAAAGCTAGCGGATAGCGTCTAAAGGTACGCTATACGCGTTTAATATAAGTTATTACCCCTAGGGAAGTTCTAATATATAGAGGCTAAATTATTATTTAGCGATTATATTACTAAGCTTAGGGTATAAGATTATATAGCCGTTTTTAGCGAATTTAATATAGATTCTAATATCTATTAGCTGGGAGCCTAAGAGGAGGTTTACCCCTAGCTTAGGTATATAGAGGACGTTATATAGTAGTATATTCTTCCTTAGGTATAGAATCTTTACTATCCTACGCCTAGTAGGCTTAAGCTATACCCTACTAATTCTAGTAATTAAAGTACTAATAGCGGGCTTAAAGGTTACGAAGTCGGAGCGCTAGTAGAACGAGTACTGCGTATATCCTATATTAATAATAGTTAGGCCTAATAGATTAACTTCTAGCGTCGTTACTACTATATATCTAATATTAATTATAGGGACCCTATTTATACTAGTATCTTAAATATTAAAGTCGCTATTAGCGGTGAGGGTCCTAAATATTAGCCCTTTAATAAGGCTATTATTATATTTAAACTTCTATTTCTTAGACCTTTTATCCTTAGACTTAAACTTCTTAGGTTTTATTTTAGGGTAAAGCTGCTAGTACTTTATAATTAGATAAGTATCCTTTCGCTTAAGCTTCTTATAGTAAGGGTAGTATTCCTAAGGCTTATTATTCTTAGAGTTATAATCTTTAGTAGACTTCCTACCTATAAATATTACTAGTCCGGAGTACTTATATTATACCTAGATTCGTTATTCTTTATTAGCGGTAGCTAAGGAGACCTTATTAAAGTCGACTTTATTAGCGCTAAATAGGGTGTAGCTTTAAATATAAGCTATTTTAAAGGTATTATAAGCTTTACTAAGTCCTAAAAGATAGAGGTAAATTAGGTATAGTTCTAGTAGGGCTACTTTAGTATTAAGCTCCTTAAGTTCGGTATTAACCTCTTAGAACTTCTAGGTATATTTAGTAATATCCTTAAAGGATTCTAAAGAGGTTAAATAGAGGTATTATACTAATTTAATATAGATACTAGTCCCTTTAGGCTTAAAGTTTAAGGAGACTTTAGTTAGAATCTTATCTACTATAGTAAGGTTCTTTATAATTTTCTAAGCGTTAAACCTAAGTTAGTTATAAATTATAGTATAGGCTTTTACTTAGGTTTTAGTAGTAAAAGGCTTTAAGTTATTAAGTATAAGCTAATTATCTATCTCCTTAACCTACTAAGAGTACCTAAAGTTAGACTCTAAGATAGAGATAGAGGTAAGTAGGAAGCTCCTACTACTACTATAAGATTCTTTAGCTACTATAATACTACTACTACTATAAGACTCTTCAGCTGCTATAATATAGGTATTTATATTTTAGAAGAGAGTTATAGGCTTTAGAGGTCTTTAAGTTAGCTAAGTCTTTTAGGGACGAGCGGTAGTAGTAGTTATTTCCTTATACTATTATTTCGCCTAGGGACCTAAGGGAGCCTAAGATAGTATATATTTAGCTTAAAGGCTAAAGATATTAGAATTACTAGAAGGTTTTAGGGTTAATTTACTAGCTTTAGAATTAGAGTTATAAGGAGATAGTAACTATTTTAGGGGTATATAATTAGTATTAATATAGTTAAGAGGTAACTTATTAAATTAGATTAGGTCCTAAAGAAGGTACTAGAAGTACTTATATTTAGAGTAGTAGTATACCTAAGTAATAGTATTTATATACTAGATAGGGTTTAGATTAGTAGTAGATAGTATTAAGTTAGAAGATAAAGAAGATAATAGATTTCTAGCTATACTAATAGCGGATATCTTATAGATATCTCCTAAGGATTTTAACCCTAGTATTCTAGCGGCTAGGGTAATACCAGCCTCTAACTTATTAGGAAAGGTAGCAGGGGATACTAGCCTTTAATAATAGCTAGGGATACCAGCCTTTAGGAAGAAATTAAGGGGTTAGGACCTAGCCCCCCTAGTAATTAATAATTAATCGCTTTCTAGCGTCTAAAAAGTCTTGTTTTTAATATAAAATTCGATAATTCTACTTATATAGGTTAGTATTCTTACTATAGAAGCTAGATATCGCTTTTAGGGGCTTAGCTTTAGAGTTTATAGATACCTATTAAGGCACGCTAGAAGGGATTACTTAATAGCACTTATTAGCGTACTTTTTAGTAGTAATAACCCTAGAAAGAATAGAATAGCTAGGAGTTCCTAGCCTTCTCTTTTTAATTGATTATTATCGCTATAAGTTAATCTCGCAGTATAAAGATTAAAGAGTTATTACCTTAGACTAAGTATTAGAGGTTTAGTATACGTATACGTAGCTTACGTTAGGGAGGATTTAGTAACTATTTAAGAGGAATATAATTTTAGAAGAAGAGCTATTTCTAGCGATACTCAGCGTACTAAGCTTATAACCTATTAAAATATAATAGGTAGAATACTTAATTATCTAGCTAAGTACGACTATACGAGATATATATAAGGGTTAGGGCTAAGCCTTAGTTATTAATAACTAAGCCTTAGGATATCGAACACCCGAATTTTAACAAATAACCTAGCGTACCTTATAGCGTATAATTTCCTCTTTAGGGCTATACTTTAAGGTATAGACCTATTTGCCCCTAAGAACTTTCCGGCTATCCGGGGGCGACGTTAGTATCTAGGTATTATTAGTTATAAGGGAGTTAAATTCGTTATTTATAGTAAGCTCCTACTATATTTTATATATATTATTAGCTATTACTTTAGCGTAGGTTTTAGGTTTATAGGGTTCCGCTAAATTTGCCTAAGCTAGTAGAGAGATTACTAAATACCTATAGAGGGGATCTGGCGAGAGGTTCCGTATATTAGGGATATCGAGCTTAGGGTATATTACTAGGACTTAAGTTATCTCTCGCTCTTCTATAGCACCTATTATTATTAGTAATACTAGCTATAATAGGGCTAAAGAGCCTAGTATTAATAGTAAACTTAGGCCTAAAGAAGGAGAATATAATATTTCTTTAGAAGTTAAGGGTAAGGGAGGTAATTCTCCCCCTAAAGGAGGTAATTCTCCTAAGGATTCTTAGTTAAGTAATTATACTAAGGATATATTAAAGTTAAAGTTAATAGAATTCTAATTCCTATTATACGCCTCCCCTAAAGCGGAGGTCTATTAGCGTTTAGCTAGGGGTTCTTTACCCCTATAGAAGTAGGGCCGTTTCTCCTATATATAGACGTTAACGGCGCGGATAATAGCGCGCTGTTTTAGTAACTATAGGCGAAAGATATAGCTATCCCCTTTATATCCTAAAAGGAAATAGGGGTCGCTTTTATCTATAAATTTCTTTTAGAGACGGTTTCGCGCCTATATTTTAAAGCTAAGGGTTCTTAGGTACCTAAGATAGGGCTTATACTTATAGAAGACCTTATATAGGGTCTTCCTAAGCTTTATAACTAAGCTCTAGACGGTAAGATAATTAGCTGTTTTTATAATTTTAGGTTAAAAAGACTTATTAAGTTTAGAGCCTAATAATAGAGGGTAAGTATATCTAATAAGGACCTACCTGAAACGTTTAATAGTCCTATTTTATTCTAGGTTTCTAGGTACTATAGGCTTATAGATAATCCCTTTAAGGCTAAGGTATTCTTAAAAGGTTCCTTTAATATATTCGCCCTTATTATTTATACGCAGGCGTCGGATTAGGCGCCCTATTCGCTTATACTTATTAAAACTATTAGAATAGATCGCTAAGCTCTGATTTATATTTTACGCAGTAGACTTCGGAGTAGTAGGTGAAGTTATCTTTAAAGGTAACTACCTATTTACTATTATTAAAGCTAATAGGTTTAATAGGTCCTATAATATCGCTATAAATAAATTCTATTAGGCGTATTCTAAGTTTAATAAAGTTCTTATATAGGGTAGACTAATAGCAGCTTAGAATATAGTATTTATAGGTTAATTTATCTAAGAATTTCTTTAAGAAGTCTACTTTAGTAGCTATATTAGGTAGCTAATCTATATTTTATTAACCTATATAACCTATACGGGCGTATTAGAGCTAGCGGATAGCGTCTAGAGGTACGCTATATATATTTAATATAAGTTATTACCCCTAAGGAAGTTCTAATATATAGAGGCTGAATTATTATTTAGCGATTATATTACTAAGCTTAGGGTATAAGATTATATAGCTGTTTTTAGTAAATTTAATATAGATTCTAATATCTATTAGCTAGGAGCTTAAGAGGAGGTTTACCCTTAGCTTAGGTACGTAGAGGATATTATATAGTAGTATATTCTTCCCTAGGTATAGGATCTTTACCGTTCTACGCTTAGTAGGCTTAAGCTATACCTCGCTAATTCTAGTAATTAGAGTACTAATAGCGGGCTTAAAGGTTACGAAGTTAAAGCGCTAGTAGAACGAGTACTACGTATATCCTATATTAATAATAGTTAGGCCTAATAGATTAACTTCTAGCGTTATTACTACTATATATCTAATATTAATTATAGGGACCTTGATTGATTAATTTATACGCCTATTCTAGTATCTATATATACTAATAAGGGTGTTCTCTTATATTATTAGGAAATCTAGGGGGGTTGAAGGCCCTCTAGACGTAAAAGAAACCTTTCTAGAGTCGCCCCTTCTAGCTAAAAACTTTCGCTTATTAGCTTACTTATTATTCTACTCCGCTTATCCGATCTCGCCGCTAGGCTCTATAATACTAGTAATAATAATCTCCGTTACCCTAATAAGCCCTATAATACTCCGGTAGCTCCGCCGCCTTTAGCTTCTACTTACGCTTAGGCTTCTTTATCTTTAGGGTTTTTATTACCGGTTCTACTTTAATAGGGAGTTTAGACTAGGAGAGCTATTCCCTAGTAAGTTAATACTATATTAGGAATCCTAACTTAACTAGCTATCTTATAGTTACTCTTATATTAATAACCTCAGCTAGTATAGTCCTAATATTATAAGTCTCTACCTCTTTAATAAGCTCCCTTTAAGTATCGCTAAGCTTTAGGTAGTATAGGAGAATATACTTTATATCTTAATTCCTCTATCTATAACTATAGCAGGTACTACGGACCCCTAGTACTTTTACCTTATAAAGGAAGTAGTTAAACCTATTCTTCCTACTTTAAAGTTAGACTGCTATCGAGCTTTCTACCTTCTTAAGCTTTAGGTAGTAGTTATACCTTTCTCCGAATAATAGTTTATTCTATATAGGTATATAAGAGTACTTAGGGATAGTATCCTTATATACCTCCTACCGCTTAATCTACTTTACTATTACTTAGCCTTATATCTTTTTAGCTAGGACGCCTACGTCTTAATACTCCTTAATATCCGTTTTTAGGTTATACTAATATACCTTCCTCCTTATTACTATTACCGCTTAATCCTAATCCTTTACCTTAAGCTCCTATAGGGCCTATTCTTCCTTTTTTAGTAATAGGGTTAGGCGTATTAGGCGCGCCCTTCCTCTCCTTCCCTACAGTCTCCTACGGATTAAGCGGTTACCTTCGATTATTAAGGGGTATACTCCCCTTAGTACCTAATATCTTATAACTAGGGCGTCTAGATAGGTTTAGATAGGTATAATAACTACTTCCGCTTCTAAGACTTAGACTAGTATTACCTTATATACTCTAAGTACTATCTATAGGCAGTCGTTCTATATTATTATAAGCGTCTTAATATACTTTTCTATAGCTCCTTACCCCTTAGTAGGGGTATACTATATTAGAGCAGCGAATATAAGTATAGGCTTTACTACTATACTATATACCTTTCTATACTTCTTAAACGTAGCTCCCTAAGTTAATCCTGCTAGGTACTTAATCGCCTAGGCTTAAGTAGCGGCCTTTACCTTTACCTACGCTATATATAGGCCCTAGCGGAGTTTAGTATTAATATATAACCCTAAGACCCTAATACTCGCTTCCGGCTTAACCTCTACGTTACTAAATTATACCGTCTCCTTTATATTAAACCTTTTAGGGGTATATAATAGATATACTAGTTTATACTTCTAAGGCGCGAACGTCGCCTTATATATTTTCGCTTATATTTAGTAGAGCTTATAGGCCTATTCTAGCTACTTATAGTTCGTTTCCGTTATCTTACTATATACTAGTAGGTATATATTATCTACGAATCCTCCTACCTATACTAGGATCTTTACCTTTAAGTATACTTTAATTAGTAGCGTATTAAAGAAGAGGAATAGGATTAGTAATATTAGTAATCCCTATAGGATCCCTGTTTCTACCGCCTTAACTAGACTAGTCCTACCCCCTAGGGTTATTAATATCGCTCTATCCTTAAGGAAGCTCGCAGTCTACTAGATAATCCCCTTAGGGATTCCTTTTATCCTTAAGTTATAGAGTAGCCTTTTATAGGATATATTATTAAATACTCCTACTATATCTAGTAATAGTAAACTCGCTATATTATCCTTACCTTAGTTCTATATTATATAGATTAAGTCTATAATAGTCTTTAGAGCTATTTCTACTAAATATCTCTTCCTACCTCCTATCTAGTATTTTAGGAGTAGGTGATTTACTTTAGCTATTCCGCTAAGTTATTTTATTATTACTATCTCTAATACTTTCCTAAGTATATCTAGTAGTATAATAGGTTAATAGGCCTTAGGTTTAGAGTAATTAGTCTTCTTTAACTTCTTTAGTATTACTATATTCGCTTTGCGGAACTTCTTTAGGTAGTATCTATAATCTAGGTACGCTTAAAATACCCTTTAAAAGGTCTCCCCTATTTTTATATATACTACTCTTAAGAACCTATTTAGGATCCCTAAAATCCTTAGGGCCTTATTCGCTACTAGGTACTAGATTATATCCTTTACCTCCTTTATAGTAATCTCGCTATCTATTATAATAGGCTTTAGGTAATTAGCCCCCTTAATATCCGTTAAGTCTACTAGGGGTAAAGGCGGGAAGAGGACCCTCCTTAAGGCCTCTACCTTCCCTTTAAAGTCTATCGCTTTATTCCCGTTCCCGTCTTTAATAGCTGGGAATTATAGTAGCTCTTTAGAGTATATACTCCTCTCCCTTCCCTACTTAGTAAGTTATTATACTCCTCCTAGCCTTAGCGATACTCTATAGACCCTCTCTTAGAAAGCTATTATCCTAGTCTTTTATAGGATAGTAACCTTTTTCCTTTTAGTTTAGTAGAGAGCCTCCTTAGTCTATATATTTCTACTATAGCGGTAGGCCTTAAGCGCTACCTATAACGCCTTAGTAACTCTTATATATACCCCGTTCTAGTATAGTTTAGCTCCGGCGTAGGGTTCCTTAAATAGGATAGTATTCTCTACTACCTCCTATAGCGTATCTATAAGCTTATTAATATATAGGTT